>JAYRBW010072961.1:0-25955 GCA_036023295.1 Invenusta paracnida
CTGTGTTCGAGGGGGACTCTGTTATCTAGGGTCTAGGGGGGCGTTGTGTTCTAGGGGAGCATCGCTGTGGTCTAAGAGAGCTCTGTGTTCTAGGGGGGCTCTGTTGTCTAGGGTCTAGGCGGCGCTGTGTTCTAGGGGAGCGGTACTGTGGTCTAGGAGAGCGCTATGTTCTATTCTTATTCTAGAAGGAGCGCTGTGTTCTAGGACGGGCGCAGAATTCTATTTATATACGTGTTCTAAGGGGCACTGTAGTCTATGGTGAGATACTGTGTTCTAACAGAGTTCTGTGGTCTAAGGGAAGGGGCTATGGTCGACACTGTGGTCTTGGGGGCCGCAGTGTTCTAGGGGGGCTCTGTGGTCTAGGAGACTCTGTGGTCTTGAGGGGCGCTGTGTTCTAGGGAGAGCTGTGGTCTTGGGAGTGTAAGTGATGTAGTCTTGAGAGGCGCTGAGACCAAGGGATGTGAGATAAATGAATCATTAAAATAATTGATAAATATTTTTAGTTATCTCTGGTATTTTATATATATTTGAGTTCAAAAATCTTTTTCAAAAAGGGTGAGCTTTAGATATTTGAAAATAGTACCTTTTCAAATGTCATTTAAAGACACTAAAAGCAACTAAATCCTTCACTGGAAACTAAAAATCAATGTCATGGGTTAATTTCCTAGAAATGGATCAATAACAAATAGAAGGTAAAGTATCCATCTCCGTAATGTAGACATGCGGCACCAAACGATTTCAATTATAGCATAAACTGTTGTGTTGTACAACGCCGTTGCACATAGCATTCTTATTGTAAACTCAATGCAGGCGTACCGATTGCTTCGAAACAGTGCTTATAGGTACTGGCGAGATATAAGGAGAATTTTCAAAGCAAAAATACTACCTGATCCAAACATAGCTTATCGGAACATTATCGAGACTTTACTCGTGACATTTTATTCAAATTCTAGCAGTGAAAGCCGTTGTTCAATAGCTGCCCGAATAACCGAGCTATCGCGAGGTTTAGGAGACCTTTCCTATCTATCAAATGATAAAAAGATATATTTTGCCCTCTGTAGCAGTTCTTGTTGGTGCTGCGTTTTAAACAAAATTTCGGTTCTATAGGTTTATATATATTTCTATGGTTAATTTCATTAATGTGTTTCAAATTTTGGTGTCAGAAATCTGAATTTGAAACAATAAGCTATGTATATACTAGAAATACTACTATATTTGTCAATAAAATTACAAAATAATGAAAATGAACAGTTTATTAGGTACAAAATAAGTTTACTTCGTAATAAATTATCTCACAGTAGTTTTTACAATATATTTCTAAAAGTAGTCTATTAGGAATTCGGATAAAAGACATTAACTACATTGCCCCAAAAAAATATATTCCTATTATTTGTTTCCTGATCTTAATGAATTTTAGATTAATTTTGAAGCCCTCGAATAACATTTGTCCATTAGACTATCCTACCTGATTTTACTAAAATTTACTAAAATATATATAAAAACAAAAAAATTGGATGAAGGTTTTTTTATTATAATAATTATATTAAAATCTGAATTGCACCCATTGAGACAACCTCGATATCCAAAGTAAAATGCTTCCAAATTCAAACTTTGAGTTTTTTAATCGATAAAATATCAGGCAAAAATGTTTCTAAAAATATTCTGACTAAAACTAACGGCAAATTTTTTATCAGGCAAACATATATAAATATATCCTTTAGTCAAAAATAGCATATTATATCCTTGTATGACTTTTTCTCTGTTGAATATTTATAAAAAGTGAGGTAAAATTTGCTTTTAAAACTGTTTTATTTAATTATCCCAAAAGATTAAATCTAGGTATAGCCAGTAAAGTTTTATTGCACAGTTAATATCATAATATTCCATTTGGAAAGATTAATTTTCTATAAAAATAATAATCAGATGAAGTGCTGCAAAATCCATTACAAATTTTGATTGCATCTAAAATGGAAGAAATCGTTGATTTAGTCTTTTGAAAAAACAGAAAAACTTTGTTAACTATACTTTGCTAACTATTAATTACGATTATCAAATAATATAGGATAGAAATATAAAAATAGACTGCATTTCCTTGTCATGAACCATTTCATTCAGTTTTACACAGTTGCTTAAATCATTGAGTATACTACTGTATATCTATTACGCCCATGTATAGTAAAATATCTAATTACTAGGCTACCTAGGCTGCATAAATCCGGGAGTGATTTATTTAACACTATCCATACCGGGCTTTTGTGCGCATCCATATCAAAGGGGGTATTGTGGCCCTCTAGGAGGGACTAATTTGGCTCCCCCTCCCCGCCCCACCTATATTTTTTAAGCTTCTTAATAGAGTAAAAATTTTAAATTTCCACTGTAGTTAAACAACAATATTTTCTAACATATTTCATAAAAACAATTATTGAAAATATTTTATTTTATAAAAAATTTGGTAAAAGTATTCATTCAAATAATAATAAAAAATCTGCTTTATGAATTATTACATTCAGTACCCGAATCAGAATTTCGTTAATTTTAAGAGAGATGGCATGCATTTTTGTTTTAAAAGTATGTTGTAGTCATTTAAGGTTAGATTGGGGATAGTAAATATAGCGCTAAAAGTCATAAAACTTTCTTTTGGATAAAACTCCCGAAAGTTTATATTTTACTGGCTTTTTATTAACGTGTAATAATTTGCAATTTCAACACGGATAAAAGGACACATGGATTGCACACAAAAGTAAAGCGTTTAAAATATGACATATTATTATATTTTAATATTATTTTGATCATTTCAAATTAGTGCGTAACTTTATTATGTGTACAATTCAAATTTAAATGATGTTAGTATAGTTAAAAAAGAAAAATACACAGAATAGTGGTTTCATACTACCTACTAAAGTATATTACTAGCAGAATATGGAGAGAGCCAGACAGCACTGTATTTTGGTCTTTTGAGATCTCTTCAATGACCCACACACCTAAAGATCAAATTATTTTATATAGTTAAATGTAATAAAATATATTTAAAGCAAGCAATTTTTTGTGCTAAATAAATATGATTTTATTGCGCCATCGCTAAAATTGTGGTCACTATAGTGTTTATATTCAAGCATTTACTAGTTATAAATTTAGTAATAATTCGTGTGTAAACATACGACTTAGAGTGAGATCAAAATATAGAGTGAAGCAAATGTCTAATATTTGAAAATCTAAAATGTAACAAATCCATGACATATGTATTACAGTTAAATACAAATCAATAATTATAAATTGTTTTTAGCAAATAAATTTTAAATAAATTTTATATCTTTGTTAAATGCTTATTTTTTAGTATGTAGTTTCTTTAGAAAAATATATGTATGTATATAATGAATATAATATATTTAACAAAAATCAATTTAAAAGCTATCTTTATTCTATTATGAAGTCCATTTGTGGGAAATATGATATTATACATTCCTAAATATGGCATTTATCACGATCAGATCATTCAAAGTCTAGTCACGCGTGGAATTCAAAGTCTATGATAAGGCATATACATGTATATCTATATATCCTCTATGATATCATCAATTCGAAATGTGCTCTTAATTCTAAGAGGTTTTAGAGGAATAAAGTGGGGAGGGTGGGTGCTCTTAAACTTAAAAAGATGAATGTATCCGATTACATAATAAGTGGTCGAATTCCCAAAGGTTGCAAAAGAATTTTATTCACTGAAATATTTCTCACTTTATGTATATTTTTAGCAACATATTTCGTACAAAGATGATTTTATTGACCCCTTTATTAGTTTATTAGTCCTGGCCTGCACAATCTAGTATTCCCATATGAAGACACTTTTGGAAAGACTAATGGTTCTTTATTTAGTTTCTAGGCAGTTTTTTATAATGAATTTTGCGAAGTTGTTTATAATCTTAATTAAATATACTTATACGTAATTAGCCTTACATTACAATAAATACGCTAGTATGGAATAATATTGATTTATTGCGTCTAAGATATTAAATGTAATTTTTTTTCAGAACTAAAACGTTGTCAAGCTCGTCCTTTAATAGTAACATATATATATATAGCAATTTTATCCAAATAGTTTAATTCATTAATAAAATTCAAGAACCTCTTGTTATATTTTGAAATTAATTAATTAATTTCTAATGGAATGGAATGTAATGGGTATGTACACGTCCTGTCTAACCTGAATTTACGTATAAGCATATAATTTTTCTTTTACTATGTTTACTTGATTGTAAATGTTCTCATAAACATAGACTAAAAGAAAGAAACATTTTTCAAAGATTCACAAATTAAATAAAGTTGAATATTTTAAATCTTTCAAAATATATTTATATATAATTGAAATATGTATTTCCTCAAAATTTTCAATTAAAAAATGAAAATAACAATATAAATATAAATTTTATTTACAATGCCACATATCATATATCTTGTAATAAACATTTTTATACGAGAAACACCGATTTATAGATTTACTAAATAAATCATAACATAATTAGAAATAATATACATACATATACTTTTTTTTATACATATAGAACATTTCAAAACAATGTAAATAATGTAGTTAAATGCATTTTTTCATGTACATATTACAAAATGCAACATCCTACATATTATGTATCTATATGATAATAGTCTAAAAATATGGTTCGACCTAGAATAAATTCAGAACTCAACATGTTTGATAGCTTTTGGGGAAAAAAGTTTTGCTTTGTTAAAGTTAAGCCCCATGTTATGATATACGGAACAAATATATTACCAACCAATTAAAAAGTATATGTAAACTATGAAAATACATCATTATTCTTTTAAAAAAATATGAAATATGACGTCATAGACATTTTAGTGTATTTTGGTCATTATGCATGGGTTCCTGGAGAATATTTAAGATTATTTACCTACTCTAATCGATACATTAGGTACATGTTTCTATATGTCAGTTTACATATTTATTGGCTCTAAAACGCTTACTTTTTGAAATATGTTTAGATATGTTCAAAATTCACAAAAATGTCTATGGCGTCATATATGAAACTTTTGTAACATTTATTGGCTCTAAAACGCTTACTTTTTAAAATATGTTTAGATATGTTCAAAATTCACAAAAATGTCTATGGCGTCATATATGAAACTTTTGTAAAAAAATAAGGATGTATTTTTATCATTTATATATACTTTTATACTGGTTGGAAATATATTTTATATCATTTAAAAATATTATAACTTTCAAGATTTTGTACTTTCCTATATATCCTGTATTTTGCGTATATCATAACATGGGGCTTAACTTTAATAAAGTTAAACTTTTTTCCTCAAAAGCTATGAAGGGGATTTACATAATATGTAATCACCATATAATAAGCTTTCCAACGGTACCAAACATGATTAGTTCTGAATTTATTCTAGGTTGAGCAATATTGTTGAGTCTCACGCTCAGATTATGTTTGTTAATCATTTAATGAATGCAACTTCATCATTAATATTGTAAATTGTACTTATGATAATTTTCCATTAATCGCCAATGGTTTTACAAATAAAACCATTTCCTCAAAAACCACTTGAGCTTTTAATAAAATTTAAATGATTTTTAAAAAACCAAATAGTTTGCAAGAATAACAGTTGATTTTGCAAATAATCTATAAATAGTATTTTATAGAATTTTTCTTTGATTTTTTCAAACACATCGTCTAGTCGATAATTCTTTATCTGCACCCATGATCTTAACAGAGCAATGTCGCCGGTCCTTAGAAGTTAACTGAAATAAGGTCATTCATGTTGACCATATTCACAATAGGTATTTGATTTCCTGATTTTATCAATACCTGCTTATAATGTTGTCAGATTAACACTGAAACGTAGTGGCGTACCTCAATTGACTCAGATGTGAGCGTGACAGACTACTAAACCGGCGACGGTGGTCGAGTCCGAACTATATGCTCACGATTTGCGTTTAATTTTACATGAGCTGAATAATAAACGAATGATAGTCCAGAATGTAATCCAACACATAAGTCGTATATAGAGAAGTGGAGCTGGTGCAGGTGACGTGACGGTCCGTAGCTCCATCTCCCCATACTACTCACATACTTGCAACGTTTATTTTAATAAATTCGTAATAAACCTATCTAAAATATTAAAATATATGGTTTATTAAAAAACATATAAATCTTATGATAAATAAAGAAAATGAAAACTGGTGGTGACAATGGTACATTTTATAAAATATTATTACATATATGTATTTAAAGCACAACTTTTCCGAACGCTGTTTCTTCATCAGGTGTTGAGAGGTAAGTGGGTTGATTTGCAACATTTAATGGGTACAGATAATTGTGCACATCGAAACTAGACTTGAGTGGCACTCAGATACTGTACTGTATAGCAAAATCAGCACACAGATGTAATACATGTAAACAAGGTAGGCTATTAAACAGAAGACGCAAAACATTCCGAAGATTTATAAAGCCAAATAATTAATCTATTAAATTAAAACTAAACTTAAACTAAGACAGATTGCAAAGTATGAATTTAGTATTAACAGGTAACCAATCATTAAATTAAAAGGAGAAACAAACACAATAACTGTTAAGGAGTAATTAATTACAACTAGAAATAGATAACAATTAAAATAACAGACTAGCCTAACAAACATAAAGTCAAAAATGGAGAAGATTTGAAAATGTACTCTTTGAATTGCCTGCATTCCATCGAGCTATTGATAGTAGGGAGTATCTTCTGATCATAGGTGCCTCTTTAATTCGGAGCCTCAATGTTATTCTTGCCTCCGATCACTTCATATCCAAAAGTTGTTGGCATGATGATGGTAGAAATTACCGACTGCTGTTTGATGATCGTAGGTGTACATCTCGAATAGTGGAGCCCATGTAGAATTCGTCGCATAAGGTGCACGAGATTTTACTCACTGCTACACTATTCTGTGGCACAGGCGGTTGTGAGCTAGGACAGTTGAAGAGTGTCGCATGGTGGGTGTTGCATTAGGTTTAGATAGAGGGCTCCGTAGTCACCGAGTGTGGTATACCATCTTAACGGGGATTTGGAGGCGTCCTTTCACTTAGTTAACATTTTATAAAATTTCATATTGCAAACCTATTAACCTACAAATCTATTTTATATAATAATAATATTAAATAAGAATCCTATTACATTGTATGTATTATATGAATATTCTCACAGCCTATAGACTTTAGAATTACTTATTTCGTGATTAATTGAGGTAGAAATTCACATTTAAAAAATAAACAATTTCCACGAATACATGAAACTTTATTATATTTCATTTTGGAATTCATAAAACGTATGACATGATTACACCAGTAAAAATATATATATCCATGTTTAAACTTAACTGTTTATAAAGATGAAATAAACCCCGTTTCCAAAAAATAAACAAATTCCTTTAAAATAAGCCTATTGATATATTTATATTGTAGATAATTTTGATGTTACGAAACCATTGGTCTGATAAACTTTGTGACAGATTTCAGGAATGTCAACAAAAAGTCATTACTTATTTTTTATATTACGTTTTTATATTTAATCATTGATCTTATAAATCACTAATTTTTTAAGATGTGATACATCGGTGAATGACTATTTTTTTCATGTGAAACATTGTAAGGAGAATCAAATTTATCACTGAATAAAAATATAATTTTATATCATACGATTAATGTATGTATAAATCACATTTGTCAGATATATTTAAATGATTGATGATCTTCGCATCACACATAAATATTTTCTGTGTACTCCTATTCTATTTAAAAGTTCTAAAAATAATTGAAGATAAATAATATATTTTGATATCAGCTTGTAATCATACTATTATATGGGGTGTTTACATGTAATGATTTAAACTTAACAAATATGTTGGAAACTTCTATGTCTATTGCTTGAAAATTTATTCTACGTATAATAAGAATTTTCTTATCGATTGATATATATACTTTTATTTTAATAGAGAAAAAAATTAATTGTGATATATGTACTAGTAATGCATACATTTTGCTGCAACTATTAAATTATCGTGATGTGCACTACAAATATCTTTTTCAACTTGTTTTTAAGTAGGTAATATATCTAATATCGTCACTTCTTTTTTAAAATGATTGAGATTATTATGTTCTATATAATATATGATTTCTGTTTTATCTCTTATTCTTAGGATATTAGTTTCCCAAAAGGTTTGTATAAAACATAATATTCTTGAAAAGGAGGTTATTATTTTCGAATTTCTTTGGAATTACTACAGAATAGACAGAAAAATCAGTCAGAAAATAATGAGTACAAAACATAGATACAAAATATACTAAGGGCATAACAGGGGAATAGACACATCCTACATAAATGCGGTAATTTCAGATTTATGCATGATCATTATATCTAATTGAAAACATGATTATGAATAAAACACTGCGTGCAAATAGTCAAAAACTGCAAACTGAACATACCTAAATATATCAATTATTGTTATTTATTGTCACGTCACATCCAACATGAAAATTAAAATTAAATCTGTGTGGTGCAGATCTAGATGTTGATTGGATTTCAAAAATGTTATGAATGCTTTTATTATCAAGCGTCAAACTTGTGTTATGGTGGTGTATTTTATTTGTTGTTTTGTACAACAGCACTCCTTTAGTGGAACAATGACCAGTTATTTCTATTATTAGTTGTTCATCCACTCCGTTTTCAATTAACGAGTAGCGTAAGTCGCCCTCAAACACATTTTCTTCACAACATTAGCCAGAGCTAAATAAAATGTGTCACCAAAATTATCTGGATGCATTGAGATATATTTATTCAAAAGCAACGCATGTGACTGCTCAAGATTTTCCATTGAATTCGTATCAACATGCTTTGCTTTTTTCAAATCAAGTTTACGGTGATTAAGTCCACCATTATTGATTTTGGAAACAGTTGCATTGTACTCCGGTGTATAATATTTGTAATGTGAATTTGGAGGTGTTATTTTTATTTGACTTAATAATAAATATTTGTGCTCCTGCCCACTTCTCCTAGAAAAATGCAGCCCATTTAAATGAAGATGTGTATTTATTAATGTAGTTGGATCATGAAAACCCAAGGCACCTTGTTTCCAAAAAATTTCTCTTCATTCTCAGTAATAACATCGGCCTGTACAATAGAGCACCCAACACCTGCACGAGTTGGCTCTTTACAAGCAACATCTAGAATTGCTCTGAAGTTAATAAAACGTTCATCTTTAAAAAGATTTAAATTACGTTTCTGCAATACAAAATATGCATTTATACCTGCAGCTATTGAAACAAGAGTATTTTGGGTATCGGTTTTTGTCATCTCTCCTAATTTCATAAATGAATTTTGAATGCCAATAATCAATTGCTTCGACAGGCACAACACACAATGTACTTGTTGATGGTATGTAATGTATAGTGACATTACCATCTGTTATTACCCTTTGTGCTTGCCACTTAGTATATAAATTAATTGTCTCAGAATTTCTGGTTTTAGTGCCACTTGGTATTTAATTATCTTGTGCATTTTGAAGCATATTATTATCAGTGGGTTGAAAAGGGGTATTGATTATAGAATTAGTTGGAACAATATCTTCATTCAAATGTCTTCATTACATTGCATTACAAGGTAAGAATATTCATCATCTACATTTGTATGTTTCGAATTAAAATGCTCATTTATTTATTCCAGAGTCAAACCTGATATCATATTATTTTCAAATAAAGACAAATATATTATTGGCCATTCTGTTCTTGACTCCATTTTTTTATAATTAGGAAATTAAATTAAATGACTCTTTCTCAAATGTTAACAATCATAAAAGTGAATTATAATCCTAAGCAACATAAAATACTTAAATTTAAAAATAGCTATTTACAACAATATTAAAATATTGATATTTAAATTAGAGGTTATTATATTTCACTGATATATAATGGCCTCGTTTGGAATCATGTATTATAACAGATAGCGAATGATTATTTTGATGTTTAGGAAACACCTCAAACTCATTCATTATCTATAACATAAAATTCGCCCTACGAAATATGTTATTGGTTATAATATTCAAAGTGATTATTATTTCTAAAATATTTCATATAAATTCTTCTTGTTATCCTTTAATATTTATCCTTATCCTTTTCGTAGCAATTAATTATTGCCGATATCAACAAATAAATTAATATATTTATTTACATTTATCTATATTTATATATGTATAGATGATTTATATTTAGTTTAACAACTTGATTATATGAATTTTACATTTAAGAGATACTGCTTAGCCTTTTTAAGACAATTTATGTTGAGTTTATGTTTTACAAAAAGTTTCAATAATTATAGTACTTACTAAGGAATATAGGTGTATATAGTCATATAGGTGTTAATGAAAGAATTGTATCAAGTATTAAAACAATCATTCAACAAACATGACTCCAACAAATTTTTATTTAATATATCAACCTGAAAGCCATGTCAGTCACTTTTAAGTTTTCAATATATGTATTATTAAAATTGAATAAAGAACACCTAATACCTAACTAAGCTCATATTATACTAAAATATAAGTTCCAACAATATATAAAGCATGTGTTACATTTTATGATATATTTGTATACTATATATACTATAAGGCATCTATGTAATAGTACATATTGAAGTAAATTATCAGTGTATTTTGAATCCTAGCATAGTATTGTATCTATATTTAGCAGTAGTACAAAATAAGAATATTTAAACTTTATTTTTACATGGCAATAGAGACAACAATATTTATTTGAGAAAAGGGTGAACATATGACTTAAAATGATATACTTAAGTAACAAAATAAAACAATCTTTAAAACAAATACACATATAACCATACAAAGAATTTCTTGAAGTGGACTCATGTACTATTATCTCATATTAAGCTTCACTGAAAAATATAGAGCATTTTGCAATTATTAAGGTGAGTCACTAATATTTTTCCCCATCCCCTGATGTACTTGTGTCTAGAACCTACTTATACTTCTAAATTGTATATAGAAATTATCTTAACATTATTTGTTTTTGTTTTAGCTTTACTTTTAAATTATATTTTACATCGTAAGTAGGTACCGGTTTTTCTTCAGTGATGATAAAATCACATTTTAGTGATATTGGAAGGGTGTGCAGTATTTTTTTATTTTTTTATATTTAAACGTTCAGCAATTATTAATCTGCCACATGACGTAGCAATTTTACAATGTGATAATTATAATAGGACAACATTTACGAACTTCTATTACTACAGCAATATATAAAACATTATGTAATCAAAATATTGTAATACTACATAATTTATTTAGATATATAATGAAGACAAATTAACCCCCTAGAAATGACAATAGGAGCGTATACTCCAATAACCTATATCCTATATATCGATATATATAAACCTATATATAACCTATATATAACCTATATAACCTATATATAAACCTATATAACCTATATATAAACCTATAAACGATATAAATGACCAATAAATTATACTTAAAAACGTAAACAATGAAAATAATCCACTATAGCTTAAAATTTAGTAGAATATTTAATCTAAATAGAAAAACTTTAATTATATTATTAGTAGCCAATGACGAATTATCATACCGGAACATCGCTACCATTGATGCGAAAGCCCTCCAGAGATTTGTCGAAAACCAGTTCATCGGTCGATATATTGATTGGAGATTGCAGTTTGCCGAGTTTGCAGGAGGCCCAAATGTGACTCGAGTACAGCATGAGAGCAGGGTTACCCCAGTCACTTGGACCTGAAATATATGACCAAACAGAATGTCACTGGTTAGTCACTTTTTTATCTTTTTAAATGATAAAATAATCAACGTAAGAAAATATACATGACAGTTTGATTATATCAATTCAAATAACTAGATAATAAACTTTTAAGTAGTAATTATCCCTAAAATGTCATCAATATGTCATCATTATTCTTACGTGTATATTTATGTCAAATCAAATGATTTTCCTATTCCATTTATTTATTTTATTGATTGCATTTTTTAATTAATATATTGAATTACATGAATTTAGCATTTGTTAAAAATTAACTAGGATTGTACTATTTTGTCGACAAACCAACTCAATTAAAAAAACTGATTCATTTTACATACAAATTTGCTCACTTTTAAACAACATTAAAAATGTATATGTGTATATTAACATTTTACTTAAATATCAATCGTTCGAATTTAATTTTGAATGTGTGTTCTTATATGTATTAAGGTTTACACGATTTAAATAGATAGGCACATCAAATTATTTCATTTATTTCATGGAATTATAAATAATTAAATATTTTTGTAAATATCAAAGGAATAGTAAGTATAATTGAAGAACAATTCCAATAATCTGAAAAAATAACAGATCAATACCTACGCATAATTAAAAAGAAATTCTTAATCAATCCAATATATAAACCAGTCCCCTAGCTCAGAAATATGTCAAGATCACACGGTTGCAAGAGTGGAAAATTTTAGTAGACTGACATCATATCAAGAAACGTCAACTCTTGTAGGAAAATTGTCGGCCGCGCAGGGAATAATAAAACCTCTGTTATATATTTAAAAAAGGTAACGTCTCAACTGTCTTATCGTTATTAAAATATAGTGAATTGAAAAGATTTTCGTTACTTCAAATCAGTCGCCTCCCTTTTTTCTCTTCGCTTCTCCATTCTTTCTTTAGTTTCTCAAATAAAAACTAAAGAAAAACACTACGATTCAAGGATATTTTAAAGAGAAAAAATAAAAGTTCAGGCAAATAATGGGGATTCGAAACATACTTATTTATTATTTTATGTTGCTGCGGGCTATACATAATTCATTCTTTAGAATATATTTATGTATGTATGTAGTCATTATTAAAACATGAATCATATACCTATATACCTATATATGTACAAGCGGTATACCATAGAAATAAGAAATTATAGACTATATATGTACATTATTTGATGTTTAAAATGAAGCCGACAGAATGTCAGATTTTCTCTAAAACATGTTCGAATTAAAAATCTTTTCGACAATGAAAAATAATAACGAATTTAAACTTCTATGAATAAAGAAACACATAATATATCTTGTTTGGACATAGCTAGATATGTAATAGGTGTTATAACAGTTTTCAAAATAAATTATGGACGCCAAAATCTGGCATATGTATATTATAATCGGAAATATATTCGTCTTCGTATCATTATAAGACCTTATATCATAAAGTAACTAAGGTTAGACAGTAAGAATTTTTTGCAAGCTATGCAGAAACAAGATAAAGAGCTAGAAAGAGGAGTATGAAAGGTAGAGAGCTAGAAAGGGGAGTATGTATTGAGTTAGAGAGGAAAGGAGAATACGAAGACTTGTTGGTGCGAGGTGTCGTTGAGTTGGGTTCCGTTTTGCTAATGGAAACCCCGCATGATTCGATCTGAATTCAAAAGAAAAGTAAGGATTTCATCCAGACAACGGTGTGACCAAGGTATCAACAGCTCTGTTGCTGTTGGATTCAAAAGTTACATACTTTTTTTTGTCTACATGTTTTGTCTACATGTTATTTGTTATTCAAACGTATTATATTAAGAAAAATGTGTCAATCGTCATATAGAAAAATTCTGTTTTACCTGTCCTTACTTTGATGTATTATTTTACGATATTTAAATGTAACATGATTAAATATAGTTAGATGGATAATAACTTCTTTAATAAATTAAGATTCGAATATTATATTACCTATACAATATATAGGCCAGGAAGTGGTTCGAAACAATGACCCCGAAATTAAGAGTATAACTTGTGTTGAGTGTGATAAAATGTTAATCTTTTATTTAGGTTCAGGTTTAAATACACTCGTTAAAAAAATTTGAATATACCGATTTGGTATAATATGTATATATTTTCCACTTTTCTATTTTTTGCCATGAGCATCTTATAGTATTTATTTTATTTTGATTGTTATTTATAATCGAAAAACTTCATTTCATTGTATCTCATTGCTTGTTATAAAAAGAGGAGCAATATATAAAAACAGCCAGTCTGGAGTATGCTCCCACGACCTCGATAAAAACACATATTGGTCATTTTAAGGCATAATTAACTTATTTTATAAAAAAAATAATAAATAATAAATAAATAATAAATAAATAAACCTAAAAAATAATCATAAACTTAATGATTTAATAGTATAATGAGCCTAAAGTGCATAATATAATTATATAACAATTTGATTACTATTATTATTATTATTGATTTAACAATTTTTTCATTATTAACAAATTGAATATTTTTACTAGACAATTCTTATGCTAGAAATATTTTGTTTTAGATTTGTAAAACCTATTATGATAAGAACGTTAAAATTTGTATTATAAAATATTATGAATAAGAACGCATTTTATTGGCTGATTGTTCCAGGACCAAAAACTCACCTCCCACTTGATTGGGCTTGTAGTTCCACCAATCATCCCACTGTTCCTCCCAGCCCGTCTCATGCCACATCTGACGACCTAATGCAATAGAAAAGAGGCTATGAAATACATGTGGATATATAGATCTATAATTGTAGAATACGAATGCTATATCCTTATTATAAATACCTAACTGTTCCAAAATGTTTCCTATAAACATCTATGATCAAAGTTTTTCCAGATTAATTTTTATATGTCGGCATCTGCTTATATCTTTTTTAAGTACACCTTCAGTAGAAATACAAGTAACCAAAAGCGTCTGGCCAATACTGATTTGAGCAGCTTTATAACATAAGCGAGCGAAGAAATATGTCTGACGTAATAGATATTGAGCAGTATGTTTTTACAATAAAATTGATTTTATCACAGTTTATGAAGTAATTGTATATCAATACAATTTTTTCATTGGTTTCTGCTGATTTATTTCATCCCTATACGTAAATAAAAAAGTAGAAACTATCACTTTTATACTACTAACGTATATGTAATACTAGTCGTATGGGAGATTTGCGCAGAGATGTATCGATCTTTTTAAGTCTCTTTGGATACTCAGAATCCACCATGCGGCCGAAAGAGCTAAGTAAACGTAACGCTCTACCTATACCGGTCTAGCTTTACCTTTATACGTCGAGCTCTACCTTTATACGTCGAACTCTACCTTTATATGCGAGGTCTACCTTAATACGTCGAACTCTACCTTTAAACGTTGAGCTCTACCTTTATACGTTGAGTTCTACCTTTATACGTTGACCTTTACCTTTATATGTCGAGCTCTACCTTTATACGTCGAGCTCTACTTTTATATGTCGAGCTCTACCTTTACACATCGAGCTATGTAGATACCTTTACACATCGAGCTCTTGATTAACCCGTTTATCACTTTTAACCCGTTTAACCCATTTCACTTGTACATAAACCTTTCGGCCACCATATGTACTATTCCAAAATACAATATGAACATACCGGCGATTTACTGAAAATGAAGCTCAAAAAGTAACATTTATATACCTAGTTGTAGATGAGAAACTGGAAAATTATTTGTCTGAGCGAGGTTGGGATGGTAGGTAACAGGTTCTGTAGTTTTAACTGTAACGTATTCCCTTTGTTTATAAGCTATACTGTGGTCTTTAGGCAGTATGTATAAGTGTCGCTTTCTAAGTTTCCTTTTCAACAAATGAGTGATAGGACTGGTTTGTTTTTTACAGAAGCATATAGGGGTGTGGGTTGCTGACCAGGCCTGATAGAGGTCAAATAACCCTTACTGCTAGTAATATAATATTATGTAAGTAGTTTGAAATCATTAGCTTACAATTTCTCTTCTATTTTTCTTTATAATTAGAAATATTTATAGTTCTGAAATGCTTAAATATTAAATTCTCTGCCCTCTCTTCCTTAATCAAAAATGCATAATTTATTAAATATTCGTAACATTTTGTTTTAAGTATTATCAACACTAGTAAAACAAAATAAAATATTATATTTGTGAATTAATGCTATGTCTATTTCGCCTATATACGGCAATGTATTTCACGTAGTAGATCCCAAAATTAGGCCTGAATTATGTATAGTCAAATTATAAAATATATATATCACAAATTGTCAATGTGTTGTATGCATTAAACCACAAAGTATTATATTATATTTAAAAATTAAATTTACTAACTATACATTACTTGTTATTTAATAATTAAAAATTGGAAATTAAAAGAATGATTTATTTTAACTTAATCCTTGGAGATTGACTTTTCATAATATTTTTTATTATTATACTTTATAAATAAATTATTTTAAACCGATGATATTTATGAAATTTATGAAACAGTAAGTACTCATTTGAATTTAAATCAGTTAGTCGAACTTTTAAAAAACTATTATTTAATAAGGATCCTATCAGGAGAATATGAATCTTACGAATTTTTCATTAAAAAATATCTATTAAAGTCGAAATTATCTAGGAAATTCCTAAAAGATGAAATAAAACTTAATTTAAACGTTTATGGTTAATCAGTTTGTATGATCAGCTAAATAGCCAGATCTACACATGAAAGTAAACAAACAACCAAATATAATTATGGTAAATAACATTATGTATGTGAGGCAATAGTGTTTTACAGTTTGCACGAAATGAATTTAATGGAAGATAAAAAGATTCCAAAACAAAGTTTATAGTAGAGGGCAGCTTAACTCCAGTTTGAGGATTGTGCGCTATAAAACTGCCTCAACTAATAAATAACATACAAAAAGCGAATTATATGCTTATTCGTAATGGCATAAAAAGATAGTTTTCTGACGTTTATAAGATTTAGTATTGAAATAGTCTCGCAATGAATCCTTTGCCGCTTTTTACAATAAAGAAATTGCTCAGTCCGTTTCCATAAAGTCGAAAACTAAGATATTTTTTAGAACTCCCACTATTCCTACACCTCTTTTAACCTGTCTAACCGAGCTGCAAGTTAGGTTACTTGAACTTCGAGCATTTCTTTTCGTTCAAGGAGTCTTTTCATTCAGAGTTTAACATTTTAAATAATATAAAGCAGCCGCCGCTTTTGATAAAATGATATTATTATATCACATCTTTTTGATGTAATGAACCAATTACCGCTATTAAATGTGAACAATATCATCATATTATATAATGCAATAAATGTGTTCACATCAAGTTTAAGATGGCTAAATTGCATTTGATATCGATTAGAATAAACAAAAAAACAGGAAAAACAACCAAAAAGATATTTACGCGCTATGTTTTAATAAGTGTTGATTAATAAATAATAAATACAATAAAATGCATAATAAAACATTTTTTATCATATTCTAAATTTGAAGAAATTTTATAATACAACTAAATCATTATTTGGAATTAAAATATTAAGATATCTTTTTGGATAAGGATAATAGATCAAGATAATATTAACTTCTATTTCCCTTACAGGTAAAATATAATGTAATTGTTTTATTAAATTATAATATATATATTTATGCGCTAACTATATACTGTCAATCAGATTCGTTTATCTTTCTAAGAGTAACTTAGCAACAACTGGTGTTAAAATTTTCAGTTTAAGTTTCTTTGACTGATTCATTTCATTCATTTTGACTGATTCATATTTCAACTTATTTTTGCTTATTTGTTTCTTATTTTTCTCGTAAAATTTATTCAGAAATTTAAGAAACATTACTTAATCTCTTCAAAAGTAAAATTACATTAAAACAATTTATTTTCACTAAAAGTTACTACCGGAACTCAAATGTTTGACACGGGTTGCTAAGTGGCACGCAATTATACAAAAGAATCTGGTTGAACATATAAAGTATGATGATATTTATAAGCTTTCTATTACTTTTTAACTATGACGATATTAATTTAGAACAAATATTAATATTAATGAAGATATCATAATTTAAACGTAATATAATTTAGACAGATTAATATAACAATTTTGATATATAATTAACTGATCAGCAATATAAGAAAACTATATATATATATTGCATGAAATTTTAAAACAGTTTGAGAGCCGACATTTTAATACAGATAATTTTTGTTATATAATTGTTTGATTTCAATTGTTAGTCTTTTAAACGGATTTTAATCAATATTTCATGAATACTCATTTATATAAAAATTAATATTATTGAAATACAATTATTTACTATAGAATAAAATGTATTGTTCATTACATGTAAAATCAATAAACTCAATATGGTGACTTCGAAAACTACAAAGCAGTAGCTACATTTGTTGACCTCATTAATAAAGTGTAAAGTTTTTCTTACAAACGTGCATCGCAATAACATGGTACACATCAGTTCGACTATTTTTGGCGATCACAATATAAGAGGGTTCGAAGTGATGGTGTTCCAAAGAGTGTGGAATTATATTAATTATAACAGAGCTTGATCGACACAGTACCGTGAATAGATAAACACATGCAAACCTTTTTTTGATTACATATAGATCATAATAGTGAAAATATTATGTCGTCAGATATTTATAAATAATAAACAAAGTTGCCTGCGTAAATTTAGTCAATAAATAAATAAAAATATGATGAAAAGAAGAAGTAAGATATTTAAGGAATCTTTACATTTGCATCGTAAAAATATCTGCAATAGATTTGTTTTCTGTGTTTATATATACATATGTACGAGACTTATTTACTTTATACGTACCTATAGAGTACTGAAAATGAATATATAAAAAATTAAGGAGGTCAAAACATTACCAAAAGTATATATAGGCTTATTTTTGTCTATGAGTAACACTGGTTAAGCTACAAAATACTACTTATTATTATTATTCATTATATACTATTAACTATTTATTGCTAAATTTAACACAAAAAAGAGCCAATTAGAAATGTACTCTACAAGAAGATGTTGTTAGTTATTAGGATTGTAAGTTGTTATTTAGAATTTAAATTATGTACTGAAAGTTTTTAATTTTTACCAACATTTTTATATATGATCTTGAATTTGCTAAATAACTAAATTGATGTTTACTTGATTTAGTAATTTGTTTTAGCATTATTATCTGTACAATAAATATACATAATAATTTGTGGAGCATTACGAAAAATTCACATTAATTATTGTGATTGATCGCCATAATCACGAGTCACTAACTCGTTGCCATTTAAGGAATTAAAAGCAGCAATAGTACTTAATTGCCATTTTCAGTGTCATTAAAATCTGTAATTACGTATCTCATCACTCTATATTAACAAAATATCATTTCTAACAAAACATATGAATTTACTTTGTAAATTTCGGACTTGGCATTATATCGACTATGTAAAAGAGACATTCAATTTTACATTTTTAGTACATATCATCAGCACACGTAAAACATAATTTTGTGCCCTAAAAAATATACCATACGTGAACATCGGTTATATTGTAACACAGGTGTTTTCCATTATTTTATAAAAATGAAAAAGCTAAGCCTACTAACAATGTAGCGTATTGCACATATGATCCCGAAGTATGGTTATTTAATTACTGCCTTGAAGGAAGGTAAACTATATATTTTATTATACTTGACGTACAATACACTTTAAATACATTATAGCAAAGTATGGTTCATGCTTGCCGACTCTACTAAATAGTACAAGCTAACATTGTAGTTTACCGGATGATTGAAAGACTGGTCAAACAACAAATCGTCGAAAAAAATTATAGGAACCATTTTGTTGACCTTTAGGGTATTTTTGTCCCTATAGAGAAGCATAATCGATGTTTCTTACCCCCTCGACTATTCTCATATTCCAGTTATTCAGGTGCCGCGCTCCTTTATACCTTCAAAATATTTTTGTCGTTAAAAAATTATGATTATCAAAGCACACATGTTTATGCGTGCTTTCAATTTGATAGACTAAAAGGAGTGAAAGAAAGCTAAATAGTGAAAGGGGGTAGAAATTCACCACGTTGTGTGGGCAAATGTTAAGCCGGACAGCTGATTTCAAAAGTACGTTTCAAAAAAATCTTTTTATACCCGTTAAGAAATCTAGTAAGTGAAAACATATTCCACAACTAACAAATTGCAGTAATAGCTTACATATGTGTCCACATGAAATATTGGCATAAACTCCTCTATATACCTACTATCCTAATACTTTATGAAAGTGTTATGTATGTTAACACCACTAGCTATAATTCAAAATATCATACGAAACATTTGAGATAAACAGTAAAAATGGTTATTTTATAACAAAGACTATGATGTTCTTTATTTAAATTGCGTCCTAGTCCTATTACTGTACACATTCTAGTAATGCTACCCAATGAATTAGAAAATAAACGAAGGTGCACATGACACATTTTACTGTACATTGAATTCAATATCTAAGCTATTAGTATAATTCAATAATCAATGATCAACCACATAGCTCGATATTATGTTATTAAATTTGTCAATTTTCATGTAATGTATTTAAAAGTCAAGTAAGAAGGTGAATAGCATTCTATTTTATGTCAGCAAGTAATAAATGATCGTATAATTCTATTTTAATGTAGTACGCTCAAATATGAAAATTCTTAACGTAGATTGCTCAAAGAAAAATTGAGTATGAACGACTGTGAAAGGGCCTTACAAGAATTCCTTTTCTTATTTGATTTCTAGTAATGCGTAAAAATTGTCGACTTTTATTTTGAGTGAAAATTCTTAATTGAAATCTGCCCTAATATAGCTTTGAATGACGTTTTTATTCGTATAGTAGTTAAATAAAAAATTACAAGACGTTTTAGCTGATTTCTCATACGCCATTTAATAAATTCGCTTCAGTAAAAAAATATATCCGAATTGTATGCGATGTTTATTAAATCCTTTTGAAATATCGCTAATCTAAAATATGTATTAATTAGACTATTTTGAGAATATTTTCTCCACATACATAACGATGACCAATTTCGGATTTTTAAATAAATATCTTTGCCATAAAGAATGAAGTAAAGTGTAACTAAATAAGTAGATACGTAAACTGTTAAATAATTTAAATTGTAACTTCTAATAAATTGTGGTTTTATCATTAGTTTGTTTTAATTTATATATATATATGCAAATATCTGTATATGCAATCTAAACACAGAAATACGAATTTAGATAAATATTATGTTGTTTTTGAAAAATATTAAATACTCAACGAATATTCTTTGTTTAAAAGATTTAAAATAGATTGCTTATAAAAATCCAATAAAAGAGGGTGTATGTAGCGTAAATAATATATTATTCTTTACAAATTGACACATATTGAATTTCATTAATATCGTTACTTTTTAAATGACAAAAAATATGTCAATCATTTATAATTTACCTAATTTAACGAACTTAAACAAAGATTTAAGGCTTTCTCGTTTACTTTTCTAGAAAACTGTCAATATTTATTTTGCGATCCACTTATAAGTAATTGGCTACAATTTTTAAAAATTAAAATAAATCAATGTTAGATTAAAATATGCGTAATTTGAGTTCAAAATTCTAAAGAAAACATTATTTTCCGCAATTACTTATCTGTGACTATGCTATAATTTTCAAGAAATCAGTGCTAAAATAAAATAATAATACAATGTTTTCCAATTTTAATTATTTAAATAAAAAATTAACATTCTACTCCCTTTTACTCCAAAATTCTAAATATAACATTTAAGTGTATTATATTTATCTTATATATACGTGTGCTTTATCTACTGTATATTCCAAAAGTTCCTACGACATAAGGAAAAATTGTTTTTGTGAAATTTATATATTAACAATAATTAGAAGTATACTCATAAAAATGAAACTATATACAATCAGAGTGCACAAACAATAATGTTTAAACTATATGTAGTAGGATACACCAATTAATTGTCATAGGGATCGACCTGCAGCCCACCCCTTGTCAACACAAGTGCAGTCGTCTGAGGGTACGCTCGTTAAAGGATTCGAGAATATTTGTAAGGAACTTGGCACATTCCCTTGTAATGATTTCTCTCAGATGAGCTATATTTCTCGCCTTCTGAGCAACTATTTCCGGTTTCAAGATTCCCTAAAATGCGTTATCGCAGGATGTCAAGTCTGGACTTCGCGGCGGCCACGGTGTCGGTCTAAATTTACTGACCCATCGGTCTTGGAAATGTTATGTCATAAATTCTCTTGTATTCATTGCCATGTGAGCAGGAGCCCCATCCTGTTGTACATGAGATGCTATGAGAATACCTTCAGCTTCTAGTGCAGGGATGAATTCTTCACGAAGCATAGTAATGTAGCTTTCCGCAAAGACCGCGCTGTTTAAGAAAAATGGATCAATGAGATGCTTAGCCGACATTGCTGCCAACACAAAAACTTTTGGGGTACTGTTTCACTTGTTCCCATTATTTTGTTTAGACCAAAACGAAAGCGCATACTACCACGACTCTGGACATATACTGCACACTCATCCGTGAAAAAGAGTTTATCACTTCTAATATTATCGTATTTTACCAACATTTGTTGGCAGCATAAAATACGATTCTTGTTATCTGCATCACTGAGGAATTGTACTTTTGTTGGCTTCCAACTTCTGTATCCCAGATCCTTTGTCATTACTCTGTGTAATGTCGTTTGTGGTAAATCTAGTTCATCAGATCTTCTCCTTACTGACATACGTGGGTTATCTTCCAGTGATTGAGTAACATTCTCATGTTCGTCACCTCGCTCATTTGGGTGTCCACTTCGTGGTAAATCATGGTAGCTTCCGGTTTCAAATAACTTGACAACCCAAATTTTTATCACTCTTGTATCTGGAGGATTAGCATTAAATCGTTCTCTTAATTTGCTTTTCAAACTTCTGATGGCAGAAATACTATTATCGCTATCGAGATAGCAGACGGCTGCTAAAATTCGATATTCAATAGTATACTCGCTGCTGTCTGGCATTTTTCCGTAGAAAGTAAATTAAAGACAAATTGTAATCAATGTCCAATAAGAGTATAGATATCATAATTTGAATATAAAATGAATTATCAACGTCATAGATAGTTTTTAATATATTAATTTTATAAGATATATTTTTCTCTATGTCGTAGGAACTTATGAAACATACTGTATATTGTCGTAATATATGTAATATACAACTGTTTAAAATTATCTGACGTTGAGTGTCAATAAATAAAGCCATGTTCATGAATATTGTTGAAATATTTCCAAATAAAAATTATTTACTTAATTAATATAATTTGATCGTATATATCAAAGCATAAATTTAATAAACTTCGAAATATATTATTGTTGTGTAATTCATAGATAATGTTTGCTTTGCAATCTAGGTAAAATTTTAATTTAGCAGCCGATTAATTTGATAGTTTGACAAGAAAGTTGATTTAAAAAATGTATCATTAAACTTACCAGCTGCAAGGTAGCACAGTTCGTTAATGGTACAGAGGATAAGTAGAAGATCAGAATAGACCGACCGTGCAAACTCCATTATAAAGTAAACAAAAGCTGACGAGGGTACTATTAAATATCCTCAACCCCCCTTATAATTCACATTAATTCAGAATATTATATCGAAGTCTCCAGCTCTTCATAGGGACAATTTATATGATAAATTGTATCGTGGCACACGCTGAACAATCTCGATTTACCGGAATTTTCTCTCCTTTTATTCAGACAAATTAATTTCAAGAAAGAAAGAGTTATATATCTATTTAAAAGGACACTAAAAGTAAGATTTAGTTGTTTGGAACGGATTACGAAGTATAAGCAATAAAACTGCAGAATAGGGAACGAGCGGAAACATTTGTTATTCACAAGTTTTAAGGGATGGAGAATAGATCCTTTAGACGGGATAAGCAGGATGGAATTTGATTGGTTATGGCGCCAGATAACAGTTTTAAATATACCTACCACACATATGATACAGATAAGTCATAAGTAATATTGGGCGGCAAAAGTGCAATATAGTACAATATAAACAATCATGCATTATAATCGTGTAACTATAATATACATTTATGTGTATTGTATTAACAATAATGAATAGAAAATATGTTCCTTTTAAACAAACACATTAATCAAATGAATATGATGATCATAAAACGTTTCAAATAGGAGTTCTTAGGCATTCCTAGAATTTACAAAAGGATATTAATATATTGAATAAAAGTTATCTCTATATGAGTACTTCCAATTTGTGGAAAATTGACAAATTATAATTATAATAGCAATAATACATACTAAGTAGAATCATGTAAAAATCATATAAAAGTCATATATTAAATATTATATACTACTTTATTTCTTTATGTAAAAATTATGTTGTCGTATCGTAATAATTGTAAGAACTTTACGCATACGGCAAGTTTTTACGTAAGACATCAACAAAGAAAACCCACAGTTTAATAAAGAAGAAAACTTAAGAATAATAATACAAATTCGCTTAAATTAAGGAAAAGAGCCTTTTTCATTTTTAAATATATAATACGTATATTTATATGTTGTGTTGTGTTGTGTTGTGTTGTGTTGTGTTGTGTTGTGTTGTGTTGTGTTGTGTTGTGTTGTGTTGTATATATATATGATAAGCAACATATGAGCATAGATATAAATATACTTTAAATGTTATAGTTAATCTATATCTAGGTATGCATATGAGCAATTTAACTCTCAAATTATTAATCAATTGTGAAATAAATCAGGCCATATAAAAAGAATATATTAATGAAACATTTATACGAACATTTATATTCCATGGATATTAACATTTGTATATTTTTAGTTTGAAGTAAAGTGAATTTAGTTGTATATTTGCATATTTACATATTTGTTTTAACATTAAATAAATTTAATTAGACGGCGTATTTATTTATTAAAGTTGTTATTTCAATAGCTCCAATGATATTATGATTATATTGACACGGCGTAAATTTACCCCCTGAAAATATTGCATGTGCTTGTGAATTAAAAAATCTTTTTATTGGATTTTTAGACATTTAAATCAATATAATATAGTTACTTTATTTCCATTAAAGTCTGTGATCCGGTACTCTGACGAAAACTATAAAAGAAGTATGGAAAAGTCACACGTTTTTATATAAATTACGAGGAAATTAATACAATTTAGATATTCTTCAAATAAACTTTGCTGATATTTATATCAGATATTTAAATACAAATTCAGGTACAGAGAGAGAGAAATACATTAAGTATAATTGCTTAAGTTTACATGCATAAATAAGTACTTTATAATTACAAGTTATTCAGGAGATTGTTATATATTCAGGTATGAATACATATTAATATATGCAAAATAGATTTGCTAAATATTATTTTCATATGAATCTTCGATCATTTGGATATCAAAAATTCTTTTTTGTTCTATTAACGAAATTTAGTCATTTCGATGATAACAGACGATTAACTCTTCCCATCGCGCAATTTCTCAAATACCTTCAATTTTTTTTTTGATAACTACAGCAGACGCAAATATAGAATATATGTTGATTTTATAATCTTTATTTGGGCAAAGAAAGCGAGCAACGACTAGAAAGCTTACTATAATCTGTAATGCTTCGAGAATTAGTGATTTCTAGAAATAGGGGTTGCAACAAATTATACTAAATTTGTATTATAAAATTGACCTAATAAGTATTATCAGTAGTAGAGAGAGAGGAGTTCGCGGGAACCCAAATATTCTCAAATATCAGGAATATTAGATAGAGAGAGAAAATAAGAGTAATACTAATCATTGTTAATATCATCATATTATTAGTTAATATAAATAATTACGTTATGATTAATATTATCCATAACGTATACAAGGCCGCATTTTTGCTGTGAATTTTTAAATTACTATAATATAATATATTTTAAATATAAATATAAATATATGTTTATATAGGCTGTATCGATGAAATTGAGCGCCTGTGAAAAAAATCTATTGACCAAAACATAGATACATATATAGACATAG
>JAYRBW010072972.1:0-25948 GCA_036023295.1 Invenusta paracnida
TTCTTTTTGTACTCTGTAAATATTAGATCTCCGGTTTTATTATTTTTTAATAAACTGATTTATGATGATGATGATGACATATTCTAAATTAATATAAGTGTATATTATATATGTATATCAGCGGTATGGGTTGAAGTGGCTCAGTTAATAGAGAAGTTGCTTACAAAAATGAAGGTGTGATTTCAAATGTGATCTCTATGTGTGATATATAAAAAATTGGGCTTAGAAAGAGATATAACTTAATATATGTATCTCTGGACTAAATGTATTTGTAAATGGGGAATATTCTACAATATTGATTATTATTTCAAAAATATTAAATGTATTTATATGTACTCTTCTATTAAGTATTTACAGATTTTTTAAATCTATAAAAATTTTGATTGAATCAACCAATGCCAAATTTATTTATTGAAACTGTTATATTTACGCTTGATATTTAGTGTATCTGCAAATTCGAAAATTAATAAAGTTAAATCTAGTCACAATATAATTTCCTCAGAGAAAATGTAGTCTAATTTTATGTGCAATAAAGTCCCTATTATTTATTTAAAACTAATGAATATAATTATATGCACATTATGTAAATATGGCGACTGAGAAGAATCACACGACAAATATGTGAGTGTGTCAGCATATTTCAGTGTAACATACACGAATATAATATTCACGCATTTTCAAATATGCTCAACATGTCACACATAAACACGGTTATGTTGAATATATTTACAAATATGTGTAACGTGTCCCACATAAATCCAAATATGTGTAATATGTGACACTTAAACACAAATATTTGTTTCATATAACAGCCTATTCTATACTACAATATATTGATACTTTTACATATTTGATAAATTATCCTTCTTATCTGTCACATAAACAAAACAAATACATATAATAATACACATAATGCAATAATACACATATATAATACATATAATAAATATAACTTTATTGTTACTTGAGGAGTACTACTTTATCACTCTTGAGTATTGCTTGATTCATAGTCTTAATTTCTGCATTTGATAATCAGAAATATTTTACAATATTAAAATTAATTATAGTCAATTATTTATTATAATATTTAGTAATAATTAATATTAGGTAATTAATTTAAAATATTCTCCTTTCACTCCCACATTGGTTTATACAAGGGTTTATTTAAATGTTGCGATTGCGTAATCAATTATTACTTATGATTGTATTTATTATCAAAACTGTAGATTATTATATTCCTTTACATAATTTAGATACATTTATTACATGTAAATTTGGCAATTTACCTACACAATAATAAATATAATATTATATCAGTAATATATTTTTCTGATAAAGGCGGTATATATCCTTACCTCATGTGTGATCGAAATTGAATATGCTTAATTTAAACGAGACCTTTGTCTTTTTCAACTATTGACTCCTAGAAAATATAGACGTAACATTTTTGTTAGATTTTTTGGAATCAATAATACGACAGCATATCCGATATTTGTATTATTTCAAGAAACAATAATTATTTTCATACTGCTATTTTCGCCTAGTAATAGTTCATCTCCACTCTTCTTAAACCCTATAAGGGTTGTGCGTTTTCATTTTCTCCATAATTTGGCCTATGCGGGTCCTACCAATAGCTACTTACAATACAAAAGAACATTGAAGATAGGTCTGATTAGTATTAATCTTGATTGTACCGCATACAAGTACCACATTTCAGTTAACCTTTTCTTTTTAGATATTAATTCTAATCGCTTGAATGTTTATCACAGATGATCTTTACATCGCATATAAAAAACTGCTGATGAACTATTCACTTTTATATTCATTAATTCATCTTTAAATTTCAACAAAAAGTGTCTAGTTTATATTTAAGTAAATGTTTTGTTTTTTGTTATTGATTCCTAATATGTTTAAATTATATTTATTTAGATTAACTCCACTTTTCTGTGATGGTAGTCAAGCATATTTATAAATAATGAGTATTAACCTATTTTTATTATTCTGTTTCTATTAAAAAGTTTTCACTTAAATTTACTTTTCTTATTATTAACATTCTTTAAATAATTCGTTATATTTTGTATTATTTATTTTCAAAGTCATTTTGTCGATTCATGCTTATTGCAGACTTCTTTTGGTGTTAAATGTAAAAAAATAAATAGTGTTACTAAATGCAAACTTGTCGCAATTGTAAGCGAATCAAGTTGTCACCTTATAATGTACCCCTTCTTCTCCTTGCCTGGTATAGAAATGCCTTCAGGTTCACATGGATGACCCGGTGTCCCTGATCAAGCAGATGCTCCTCCCCAGTCTCTGTCCGGATGAGACGAACGATCCACTCAATTATGGCCTTTATCTGCCCCCCATGAATGGTCGTAGTGGCAAGTTTCTTCAGGAGGAGCGTCCTATATCCGACTATCCAATGTCCGGTCCCATCGGACTACTAGAGGTAGCCTGCTTGTTACTCTGCTTACTTTACTTAATTTTCTACAATGTTTGTTATAGAAAATAAATTAATATTTAATGATTTAGTATTAAAAAAATTTAATATCGGTCCAAAATTAAATTTGATTTTGAGTTGCGTTTAACAATGATACATGTTATTCATGTTCTAAAAAATGAATCAAGTAATACTCTTATTCGGATGCTCCTACTATTAAAATAAATAGTTATATATATTTTATGTAAACGATAAATAATCTGAATATTTCTTTGTGTTACATTTTATTCGCTTTGAAATAAATTTATAACATGGAACGATTCATAATCGTTATTATTTTCTTAATTTTTATGATCTAGTTAAAAGTATTTGAATTTTCAGATCTTTAAGTTTCGTCTTCAAATATGAGACTAGTATCAATAAATTCCCTAATAATATTTGACAAGAGGACTTTCCACTTTTATTTACGTGTGTGATGTTTGTTTAACTAGTTCCTGTTTTAGTCTCTGAGCTCAGGTTTAATGGATTATTTAGCATAATGATTATAATACTGTTGTAACAAATTGATGTGATTTCTGTAGCATTATGTTAAAATGAATAAGATATAGTGCTACTATATGCTTCTAAATGCTACTAAAATAAAAATAATAGTAATACAAAATAAGCCTTTATTATTATTATCTTTCAAATTTTTAGTAGCATTTGGGCTCTCTATATCTTTTAGTTTAGTATACTGTTAGTTTATAGTTGAATATTTTACCAACGAGCTCAATTCTTTTTTCTTCTAGATGCACATTTAAATTATTTACATATGGACTGTTTGTTATAGTGCGTTCTGGTATTATTTCAAATTTCGAGTTATTTAATATTTGTCTTCTCACTAAGCAAGGTATCGTTTTAAGTTTGATTAATTATATATCTTACACATAAACGTCTAATCTAACCGTTTCCATATTATTAATAAGTAGGTACACACTAAACTAATTTTTATTTTACTCAATAACTGCTATTACTTTACTAGTTTTTGTAACTATATTCATTTTATATCTTGTTATGGTTATGTAAATGCTATTTTTAAATAATGTGTACAATGCCAACAATATTTGAGCATTTTATAATATATGTATATATTTTATATTATGTTTGATAAATATTCTGAAAATTTTTATGATAAATTTACTCTATCATGATATTTATGGTAAATTTTATGACTGCTAACTGACTATTTGTATAACATAGTTATAATCATTTAGTATGTGTTAATAAACAATTTGTGTCTTATAACACGTCAGTTTGATGTAGTAAAGCCTAATATATATTATATCTGCATATTACATACAGGATACATATAGTTCAACTCATTAAAACTGTAATATACGATAGCTGACTTGTTACATTATGTCGCCTGTTACCCTTACTTAGAATTTGGAGCTATTGAGGAGCTGGTGTTAGTAGTTGGGCTTTATTGTCTATACATATTATATTAGGTATTAGTTAGTATTTTATTATGTATCGTCTATACTGAGCAACTCCCATTCAGGAACAGAGCGTTAGTTCCGCCGTTTTATGAACTACTACTACTAAGAGATTACCTTATTAGATAATAGTAATTTTAAACAAAAGAACGGATGACTTTTGGAGGCTAGGAGTGTGCAGTAATATTAACAAATTATTTGTATATGCAGTTTTCTATTGTAGTGCAGCTCATATTATTTTGTAATAAAATTTTATCTTTTAAGTATATTATTATTATTAAAAGTATATGGAAACTGTATATGGTACATTTTTATATTGTAAAACTAGTCTTAATCGTAAAACTTTATACCACATTATTATAATACTGTGTACTAGACCTTTTAATTACATGAAAACTGTTATTTACCTGATCTTTTTAATTAAAAGTTGATATTTTTAGCAGGTGTAAGTTTAAGCTTGAGGACTCAGTTTACTGAACGAGTATTATATTTATAGACGATACCTAAATTTCAACTCTCGAATATTATCGAAAAATGTTCCTTCTAGCAAAGGCTTGCATTTAGTAATTTTAACATCCGACCTGGTAATTATCGGTTGTCTTCCGCTAAATGAGCTGACCATGTAATCCACCTTGTATTGTGATATTTTTGATGCTCATGCGTCGAGTATATGCTTATACTTTATCTGAGATCAAGTACGTATATATATGATAGTATATAATATTGTGATCCGTGAATTTCATGAAGCAACGGTTGGTTATACTGTTATGTATTAAATCATGTTAAGAGCTGTAGACTCCCTTTTCCACAAGAGTCGATGAATTATTTATTGTTATAAAGTTAGCAAGAACTCTTGTCACTTGTAACTTCAAGAATATTGAGCTCCTTTACATAGATGTAGGATAGTATCTTCCCAGCCTATGACTTCGGCTATGTATATTATAGTAAATGCTATGTAATACTGAAGGCATGTATGTATATATAGTTGTATGTATTGTATTTTAAAACTGTCATAATAGCTAACGAAGTTAATTTGTCACACCGTAAAGTTTGATCCTGTCTATTCACCGATTTCTTTCTTTTTTCGCTGCTCTGTGACTATATTATTTAGAAATATTTTATAGCAATATTATTTTGTTGGAAGTATTCTTGGAATATTCCTGTGTTCAAATACTCCGGTAAATACCTGCGCGGATGGAAAAGACGTTTTTTTGCCAAACTCCTCTTCCCACCTTCATTAAAGCGCGTCCGGTGACGATAGAAGAGAGTAATGTATATATATATGTGTATATATAGATTCATTCAAAATAAAATGGCTATACTCAGTTCTGAATCTCAATAAAAATGGAAATTATGTTCCACTCAGAATCGGTCAAAAAAGCATAACAAAGGCTATGTATTTATTGGCAATATTCTATTTGTCCTGTTACCACTGTTTGGAATGATTGAATTATAAATCGGATTGTTTCGTTATCATAGGTTTATTTTTCACTTTTAATTCGATAGATATACCAGCCACTAGTTTACAAGCTATGTAAGACACACCATTTTGTATCAATCTCGCAGTTGAATTATAGGGGCGGGCGGATCACGTCTCTGGATTGATAAACTAAATTACTTTCACTGACCTAATTATAGTGTTTCAATCTCTCTAGGTTATTTGACTCCTTTGATGTTGCTTTGCTGTGTTCACAAAAATAATATATTATGCACTTATAAAATATAGATATTTTTTAATTTATCGTGATTACATTGAAGACAAATCTTTCTTTTAAGTAGGTACGTTTTAAATATATTTTATATTTGTGGATTTCTTTGACCATTCATATTAACTAACTTTTTATCCAATTGTACTTATATGTGAATAATTTAAAAATTATTTAAGAAATTTGAATATTTGACGAACCTTATTTATTCCCGATATGTTTTCTTGTACAGTTCAAAATATTTCCCCGCACTGTAATGATATTCAATAAATAGTTTACAAACAGAAATATGCAGCTTTCGTTCAGACCGGTAAATGTTAGAGATGATCCGATCAGCTTGGCCAGTATTAGTGTTAACCTACTGTGCATATCAGTTATCCTTTTAATACCTATATTTATATCACTTGGATACTACTACGTGTGTGTATAGGTAGGCAAATAGTATTTGTATCCCGGGTATGACTTGATTGTCAACGAGAATAGTTGGTCGTTTTAGGGTATTGATTCAGTCAATTGATCAATAACTTCGCTGTTGTACATTCACTTATTTTCTCTTGTCTGTGTTCTTGCAATAAATTTAACGCAAATACTTTTTGTTGCCCTAAGAAGGAACGCTTTTGGTGTTCTTGATATCTATTTTTACAATTTGTTTAAATATTTTGTTCTTAAAAATTCCCCACAAAAGTATATATATATTTTTTATTAGCTATGGCTATAGAATAATCAATCACTATGGAGATATAAATCCTTTATCATAATAGGTAGTTTCTTTAAAACTTTTTAGTTATGAATAAAGAGTTTAATTTTTATATGATATTTATTCTGCATAATTTTACAACATATATTACGACATAACATAATTAATATTGTAATACTTTAACTAATCTACTGGGTGTGATTTGAATTCCTTTGGGAAAATGTTTATTTGCAACATTACTAGAAAGTATTATATATAAAAAAAGTATTGGTATCTACATTATTATAAAATTGTAACAGTTATTAACTATAACTGTTAATTTACTTCTTAAAGCTCAATTTTGAAGTTCTTGTAACTGAAACATATTTAACCAACCCTTGACTTGGCAAGTGTGTTCTATTGACATGAAGTTTAAACAGATGTGTCGTTATACTTAAATCAATTATTCATTCCTATCTCATTGCGTTCAATTGTTGTATAATATATATCGGTGTGCATGACTAAGATAATATAGCTCACTTTAATCTCCCTTGAATTCTTAACTTCTAAAGCACACACATGTAATACCTACCACTGCACACTAGAAGCTTAGGATTATTTTAAGAAAGCCAACAGAATAATTTGTGGCAGTTTTTGGAATATAAATATAGACCATTTTTTTATTAAGTTCAATTTCTTACAATTTTTAAAATCAATATTTTTCTGAGTATTTGTGTTAATTAGTGTTAATTAAATATTAGGCTAATGCAAGAAAATCCGAATAATTAATTAAAACTTGTTAGTAAATATAACTTTTTTTTTAATATTACGATGATCTACTATATTTAATAATTAACACAGTTTTAATGATGGAGAAAATGATCAAGATATTATCTATCGATTTTATTTCTAATTAAATTTTATATTTTCATCTTTTTTAATAATTTTTATAATTTTTATAATTTTTATCGTTATCCTGTTAATAATGTATTGTATAGATCTTTGAAAGCCTACTGAATTTTTCTTTTGGTCGGAATTAGTAGAATCTACCTTTATATGTACATTTACCTGTGACATTCAGAAAGTTACTATAACCTAGGTAATATACCCCTCTTAAGTCTCGTTCGAGTTTTAGAGATTCGCTGTTAATTTTCTACATTAGGAGACTAGCCTGTTGGGCAGAGTAGAATGTCAAACTACAGCATAGGTATTTTTCAGAGTGAGAAAAAGTACATGACTAAGTCTTTCGGACACACATTTCCTCTCCACTCTTATATCACACATTGCACGTATCTTTTGTCACAATCTAACTTTTGAGCTATTATATGATATATAATGGCGACCTCTCTTCATCTTCTTATTCTCTCCTCTTCACTGCTGGTAGAGGTGTTACGTTGACTACTGATAAGAGTCGGATCCAAAAAAGATAATTGCCCTCGAAGAGAACCTAAATGAGAAAGGAAATTTGAGTACAGTTCAGTTGCAGAATGGTAGAAGAGGGGAATGTATTGATAAAAGAGAAGTCTCTTAGTTGTCAGAGAAAAAGTTTGAATGAGAGATGGGGGGAGGGGCGTTTCAAATTTTTCAGTTCTACACAGCAAGTAGTCTGAATAAATAGATTTGGAAGGATAAATTTCAAGTTGAAATACTCTGGCGGCTCTGCAGGTAATGGTAGTTAGGTGCAGAGCTTATTTTCGTTTAAAACAGCTAGAATGGGATTTTGAGAAGATACACTCTCTAATTGTGAGAGACAAAGATTTCTCTCTTTTTGTTGTAGTCAGCATATTCTTTGTATGTACGTCTGTATTACAAATGTATGTTTATTCTATTTGAGTCTGCTTGCCTGCTTACTTGTTTATTCCTTTTTTGTCTTTAGTGCATATAGTGTATAGTGTAAAATGTAATGCTATTTAATTTGTATTTATAATATTGAGTGAATTACAAGAAAGATTTTTAAAACTTCTAGTTGAATCCTTTTTAGAATCCCATTTATGGATGTATTCTTTATATCTAAAAGTGTGAATAATTATATTTTATTTTAGTTAGTCATTGAATTTTATTTCAAAGCGATTAAGTACTTTCATTAGAAATGAAATGATGGATCAGCCTTTGCAAGAAATAGCTAAATGATTGTTACTTTTTATTTTAAAAATAACTTAGATTTGTACTAGTGTACGTGTAATTTTTTGTAGTTTTATAAGACTTTGAAATGTCAAAAATTAGTAAAACAACATATCTTGTGTTGCTTTAGTTAAATATGTTTACATTTATGAAAATAATTATTAATTATGAAATATCTTGAAAGTTTTACTAGGTGAAGTAAATATACCCGTGTTTTTGTTTGCAATCATGTACCTATCATATATATCTTGACATAACTAGACTTTATGTATGTATTCTTAAGAAATATAATTCACGGGATTTGAATGATCATATATAATTGATTTATTTTTCTAACGTATCAACCGATTTATAGCTTATTTATATACCGATTATATAAAATGTCATCCTTAATAGTTTGTTGCCATTCTGAGGGCTAGCACAGTATTTCAGGATTATTTGCCTCCGACTATTTTATTTCCTCACAGTAATTCGTTTATCAATGAGTGGATTGCATACATTCAATACATATATACACACATTTTGTATATTTATTTGGGCAGACTATATACGCGTATCTTTGAATGTTCAATTCGAAGAATTTATTGTCCAAGTTTTATGGAAATTACTAACTAAAAGGCAGTTTTTCTTCATTTTTATTTTTAATGTTCACCCGTTTTTTAGCCTTTTTTGATTTAATATATTCTTTAGACTTTAAATGTCTCGCGTGTCTTTTTGAAACACAATATTTAGAAACTACTAAACAAAACTTGTAATTTTTAAGAGAGAATATAATATTTGAGCTTTCGAGAATAGCTCTTTCTACGCTGATTCTTGTTGTTTCCCATGTGTATATTTTAATGTTCATTTCACTATTTCCTAATAACTTTATTATAGCCTTTGGGTACTAGGTTTGTTTTTGTTATATCACTCGATTCAGACTAAGTGTGTTTTCCTATTACTACTATAAGAAACAAATCATGTAAAAGGTTAACTGCAAAAATCTATAAATCTGTTCGCCAAACTTTTTATTAACCTGTATTATTTATTAAGTTTTACTTTGATAGATACATTGATCAATCCATGGAGAATTGATCTTATAATATGTTTACTAGCCAGTTTATAGTTTAAATTGCAAGCATTGAAAAATGATTTCTAAATGATATTCCTTAAATTAAAATATTTATTTACGTAAAATGTCAGTTTCTGTAGATACTATAAAATATAATTTAAGATTGTCATTTTATCTATATTTTATTTTATTTTAAAATAATAACACTAAATTGCTTTTTTTATAAAAAGTATTATGCTTTGATCTGGCGTTTATAGTTTAATATTCGCATTATTCGAATTAATTAAATAGTGAGGCATTGAAGAAGAAAATTTATGTATTTCTCATAACTGAAAAATATATTGGAAATGTCCCGAATATGTTCTAAGCTCCATTCTGCACTCTTTTGTAATTCCCGTATTTGCCCGATGAAATCATTCACTCTTTTGGGTCACTGAAATATGTTTCTCTGGCGTATATATGTGACGGGGACGTGTATAGGTGTATAAATAACAATAATATCATCAAAATATATTAGATTTGATACAGCAATGTATATATATGCTAAACCTACACTCGGCCATATTTATACACATATGGACTGGAAACTAAGTTATGATGAAAGCTGACGACAAGCCATGGATGACGGTTAGTTGTCTCCGTATTTTTGCAAGCTGTGAGGATAAGTCGACTTGATTAACTACTTTCCAGTTATATGATCAGTGCACTATTCTTTGCAATGCTAGACCTAGATGCTTTCTGCGCTGTGCCCCACTCATTCGCGCCCTTCTGTTTCTACGGTTGACTTGTATATCCTACCACGCCGGAATTATTCGCCCCCTTTCCTCTTCACTTTCCTAATACAACTTCCATGGTACAGGCTACAGGCAGCGTTGCCGCTGTTAACACGCAACACCTGATTGTGTCCAGCAACTAGCTATTATAAACAGCATATAGGCGGTGGACTGTATTTAATGTTATTATTACGTTGCCAAGCTAAATTACAGGAATAGGAGAGGCGAGCAGATTGGAGACATACCACTATTTATTGATAAATTGTAACTACATGTAGCCTGTTCTATATCTTCATGGTTTGATTTATCGATATAAATGACCCAAACTCCATTTTCAAATACAGTTATCCCCACTTTTCAATTGAATAATTTTTAATGTTTATACTGAATTCATATACGTGGGATCACAGATGCATATAAAACCGACAATGAGCACAAAATAAGTCTTACTTCTAAAATAAATATTTCCAGAATAAAATTCTGACAAGTTTTTCTAGTAAATCTATATTTCAGAATCTATTTTAACAAATTATGTTTAACTAAACCCGAGTGGCTTAATTTCTTTTCAGAATGAGTGATTTTTGTTACTTATAGTGCCTTCAAGTGAGTAAATGTCAGAGAGAATTGAAGTAATCTAGTTTCCCAGTTTATATGGAAAGAAATCGATTGCCTTTTATTAGCATTGAAATATAACTAACTCGATACGGTAATATTATATTACATACATAGATATTGGGTATATATTTTTGCACACAACCGGATGTTTATTAATTAAAGTATAGAGCATATTACCGGTATCGGATTTTAGTGAACAGTTGTTATCGTTTATATTTCTTTGATATTACTGTACACATAATACACGGAGCGTTAGCTTATCAATATTTCTGTGTTCGACAACAAAAATTATTTCAAAGTTAGTAAAAAAATGTTTTTATTAATAATAATTGTATTCTTGTGATTTTATTTGCATTTAAAAGCTTTGCAGGTTACATGCTAGTTCTACACTCTAAAACTACTGTAAATAATTTTTTATTAATAATTGTTTTTTTAAGAAATGGGTCATACGTTTTATAAGTTAAAATTTGTTTTCCACTTCGTCATCTGTATTTTTTGCATCTGTCGATATTAAGTGACAATTTCCCATAATTTACTACCTGAACAGTACTCTGGTTTATTTTGTCATTATCTGTATCTTAAACTTAAAAATGACTGAATTAATTTATATAGTTCTCTTCATAACGTTTTTTTATTAGTACTCTTATTTTAACTACGTATTTATTCAATTTATCACTAGTGTTAAACCATCAGGTCTCACATTTTTTGTTATTTAATTATTTTAATATTTTGTGAAAACTTTCTATACCAACTTATTGTTTATTTTCAAATTTTTACTATCGATAGAAATACTTTTTTATATATATTTTGATGGTTTTTTCATACTACTCACGATGATGTACTTAGCTTTAATTCTATAATTGCAATACGTAATATTTATTATAATTAGGCAAATATCTATATCGACGATTGTATTTATTTGCTTTAAGTACATTGTTTTAATACTAATTACATATGCATGTGTGTGTTTAGGCTATTTATTACAATTTCTGCAATTTGTATACGTTTCTTTGATAACTCTAGCCGGTAGGTAAATGTAGATAGCTACTGTGACTGCAGTTTGGACTAATCTTTTTCTATTTTTCCTTTCCCTACACTACCTAACTTTCAGTTCCGGTATAAACGCCGATGTTACAGCTACAATCAATATAGTATCAACAAACTGAAAAAGGTCCATACAAAGGTGGGTTGGTTTGGTTGACTTAACTTACTATGTCTGTATCTGTAATTTCCAAACTTTTGGTTATCATATGACTTGTTGCCCATTCGTATTATATTTTCTCGTGTTTTATTCCTATAATTCGCAGAATCATAGCCCTCTCACAGTGCACTGTGTGGTGATGGGTTTGGTACTAATTAAAGGTGACATCATGGCAACTGTCATACAGCTACTAATTATGTTGAAATAATATTTGGATGTTTATTGTCCTCACAACTATATACAATACACTACATGCAGACGAGAAGAATTGTTGTTTTATAATACAACTACAGTTTCTCTCTCTCTCTTTGATAGTAAAACAATTTGTTGAATGTATTCTTGATTGATATTCTACTCAAGCAGTCTCCAGTAGATAACTAGTATTAGTTATATATAATCTAGTATTATGATATATAAGGAGATCTAACTCAATCCTGTCTTTTTTTTATTTAATTGCTTCGATAACCCCAATTTTTAAACACAATATAATTAAATTCTAGGAAATAAAAGATATTTGTTATGTGATATTCCTATAATGAAAATAACGGGCGTTTAAATAATCTTTATAATATTATTGTATTATGTCCTTAACATATAGTTGTGAGTAAGTAATTTTTATATATTTTATTTAGGCATAAATCGAGTTATAGAAATGAAATTCTTTTTACTAGAACACTTTTTATTCTGTATATAAACATAATCTGTAATTATAGAAATTATTTTAAAATAATAATAGTAGTTGTTGGTTTTTGCTGAATATTATTAAACTTTAATGCTCCTGATACTTTTCAATTATTTCAATTTATTCCAGAATTGTCCACCTATTATGATCATTAATCTCCTTTTAAACCATTCCGCATGTTACTTACTAACAATGCGTAAGCTATAACGTATTTATATATACCTTCTTATGTAGCTTAACAGGACTATAAAAAATTCAGTCTGTTACAAAAATTTTGCACTATTGTTTTATTTACGTTTTAGTTATTGCTTTATGCTTTATTTCAATAATATCGAAATTTTATAATATTTCAATTTATCAATAAGTTTTCTATTCACAATTTTAAATTTACGTTTCATTTTTATCGTAATACACTTTTAACTCTCATTTACGTTTTTATTGTTTTGTTATAAATATTTCGATGACAAAATCGGTATGATAATTATCATACCGATTTTAATATTTATCGAAAATATTTAATATTAACATTCTATTACAATTTTTCTTTGTCATTTAAAAAATTATTATTTTGTATTTTTTGTAGATTTTCAAGTTTTACATAATATGTTATTCAATATCTTTTATACTCGCTATTTTAATAAACAAAGTATAGTTTAGCTTATATTCTTATATTGTATAAGTTATATGTATTTAAAATACATTCGCTTTTATACAAACAAGTAAATTTTAAAATTTATATGATTTTAGTGATTATGATTTAGAGTATTACTTTTGTAAGGTATATTTTCTTCGATTAAAGTATATTTTTAATTGATTCATATAATTTTTTGCTATACTTAATATAATCTTACATATTTATGAGTCATTAGAATAGCAATTTCATATTTATGCATTTTTATCATTATTATTTATTTACAATTTAATGACATAAATTCTAAATTTTGTCAACGTTACCTTTACATATCTATTATTAGATGGTAATTTTTTAAAAGTTTGTTTGTTATCTGTAATTTAAAATCAAAGGATGTCTTTAATTATTAATTTAATATTAAAATATTTATTAGTTGAAGATATTTTATATCGGTGCAATTTTTGTAAGGAACTTTTATTGAAATATAATATTTTCTTTATTAATTGAATTCCGTAATATATTTAGTATAAACTATTATTTTTAAGCAAATAACATATTTAATTTCACAGGCAACTAACTATGCATAATTGACACAGTTATATTATTTTCCCAATCATATATATGAAATTTTGTTTGCTTTAATTTTCCAACTATTTTCATTCTAATCTTTTAACTTTTAAATAACAATATCTGTACTTATGTCTTATTTGCTTGTTATTGTTGTTATTATTGTTATACTTTCTAACCAGTACACATTACAGACAATTAGCATTACCTTTTAGCTAGTATCTCCAAAAGAAAAAACTGTTTTGAAATATTATATATTTTTTATTTTCTTGCATTGAATTACTGCAATTAGTTTCTTTCACAACTTTCCTGAAACAACTTTATTTATGAAATGAAAAAAAGAGAAGAGTAAGCGAAGAATAACAGGTCAATAACATGGAAAGGTGAATTTGTAATAGATAATTTTCTAGTGTGAGAATTTTAATAGTTTCGTTGGTTTTATATTAACTGAATTTAGTATATTGTTTGTTTTCCGTTATAGATTCACGTATCGTATTAATTATAATATGTATATGTAATCAGGTGTATAAGAAAAGTGAAAATATACCTACCATGTACTGCAGATAGTGTATCTGTACCTTTTTTCACCTATATACTATATATAGTATTTGTATATAGTATAACTCTGTCCGTATGTTTGTATAGAGTCATTAGAAATGGGATTTATATTTTTTAGCAGGCTATTCTAATTAGATATATGAGATATTTTAAATGTGAGTCTATCTACCTAAGTCTTTGTTATTCATATGTATTCATTATGTTTGCATCGCTTTGTTATATTAGGTTAATTATTTATGAGCTCATTATTATATTTATTAGGAGAATATACGTAGATAGTAGAATTCTATTTGTACACTGAAGTAGTGTCCCCCGTATACCAATGAATAGATTTTTAATGAAATTATTTCCTTTGTATATTATTATTTTTTGAATTTGTATTAGTCATGAATATATTATCAAGTTGTAGTACATTTTTGCCTAAACAATTTATATTATTTATTGTATATATTTTTTCTTTTATATAACATAAATGCCGAATGCTATTCTTTATATTGAATCAATGCTTTAATTTTACTTTGATTTAACTTTATATGAATTTCTTAGATTAAGATTAAAAACGATTGTTACTTTTATTTTGAATGCTTATAAATTAAAAAGTCAAATAAGTTCATAATTATAAATAAACTTATTCCTAACTTTTATTCGTTTATTCAGAAGAGATACTGCCGGTTTGAAATTACTTAAATAAAATTTTTAATAAAAATAAATTATATATATTTTATTTCAATATAGTTTATGTAGATAAATTATTGTTTCATAAATGATGTTTTCATAGTACATATTCATATTTTGTTATTTTATTAATTTTAAAGAAAATTGCCGTATAATCTGATATAATAATAAATTAGACATGCGCACTTAGCATTAATATAATTTAAAGTTTAACACAGCAAATATTTTATTGTATTATTTATTTATTTATTTATATTGAATCTAAGATGTATTTATTATACTTTTTATTCTTCCGTTGTTTTTATTTTCACATTTTCTGATCTTTTATACACTTTTGTTAACTGATAACTTCACGTTAGTAAACTAGGCTACATTAAAAGAACATTATGCTAAATAATCTAACATTAACTTAACCAAATTATAAAATTTGATTCCTTGTGTGACTGAGAAACTATTAATAATAAATTATAATAAACTCCCTGAATAAAATATTAGAATTACAGAAAATTATTAATGTTAAAGTATTTATCCAACAATGATTAAAAATTGTGATCGACTGATGTATCCACCTGGAATTTTACACATATCTAAAAAACCAAACACAGCCATCAAAAATATTGAATTATTCTTCGAAATATCATGCAACTTTTGTCTTAAATTTGTTTAACTTTAGCTAAATGCTTATTTTCCCGTGTAGAACATCACGTACTTCTAAATGTAGAACTTACATTTTACTTTACAATAATATATGGCTTAAGTCCTTTTAAGCTTACATATTCTATTTTGCAATTAAGTACTCATTATACTTAACATATACTTAATATTTATTTGTTAGATAATTTGCATAATGTTTAACACTGACTATTTTAATCAGAATTTTAATTTTTAATTTAACTACGTAATTGATACTAGGATACATATATAAACTCTTACATACATGTAATATACATATAACATACAGATGAAATAACCCTTAAATAAAGCGACAGTCAGTTTTTAAATATATCTATACTTTTATTTGGTTGAATGAAAGGATCAAGTCTAGAGCTTAGGGTTATATTAATTATCTTTACCTTTGTTATAATGTATTTTATATAATTGATCTCGCATTTCTTATCTTGTGAAGTTTATATATATGCTGTTTCTTGATATTCACCTTGATAAACAATATCTAAAGCTATATGTTCGGACAAATACTATAATTATTTACAAAGATATTAAAATCTTAAGTGTAATCGTAATTTTGTCTAAAAATTATAATATTAAGTTAAAAACTGTATTATATATACCTGATATTATAAATTGATAAGCTTTTATTATTAAATATTTAAATATATTGTTACAGTTCTTTGCCTATATCTTTATATGGAAATTTGTTATCTTCATAACTGCAAGATTTCTATGCTTGGTATTGTTATAATCTGAGTCTTATTATTTCTGTCCTATATACGGATTACTATACATATATTAACTATATAGAAGTTTAAGATACTTCCGGATCATAATAATTATAATTTTTAAACATAACACTGAAACACACTAACTAGATGTTTAAACATTTAAGATTGCTATTGTGTGTAGTAATTATTTTATTAGGTAGCTATTATAGGTAATTTTGTCGTTGATGCGTGTGATTTTCTGCCTGTATTCTCGTACATAATAGATTTACAATATTCAACCCGTCGACGATTAAGAAAGACAAACATTAATTTTACACAAAACCCTCAATTAAGCTGAGAGATTGACTGATAGTTTGACCTTTTTACGAACTACTGCATTTACCTAAACAATATGTGTATGCACAGCTATAACCTGTAGCGTCTGCACATCTACATATTTACTCGTAGATGTTTAAAATTGTAATAAGCGAATCCTGAACTTTGGAGACGATTTGTATATTTTGAGGTCATGGATTCTTATCGATATTTTCTTGTTGCTTTTTTTGCTGTCAGTTTTGGTTAATTCTGACATAATGAATATTTGTTTTCAAAATACAATTTTTTAAATGGTGCATATTTTCTAACTACCTGTTACTTTTTAAGATACTACCTTGTTCATTAACGTTTTTATTTTAATTGTTTGATACCATTCGCTTTAGTAATCAGCATTATTCTTAACGAAATTTGTCTCACTCACTCATTGGCTTTTCAGAGCAATATGCGTCAATTTCTCGAATATGTCAAGGCGGGAGAGGTGACTAAAGTCAGCAAATGGCTCAACAAGGGCATCGATCCAAACTTTCATTGTCGGGATAGTGGAGGTGAGACTTTCTAAACAAACGCGCTACTTGGTTGAAACTTACTAAGTTGTATGGAACAATTTAATAAAATAATTATGTTTTCGAAGTATTTTTTCGTGTGTTTATTTTTCTAGATAATGTCACATTTAGTACCTCGTGACATAACATTTCAACGACTTATAATTTCATTTGATTTAAAGGTTTAATAATTATGTATGTAGTACCTATTAAATATATCGAACGTAAATATATGATATTTTCACTTCTAAGATCATGAAATTGTCGACTTTAACATGCGAAAAACGCTGATGGCTGTTTTTTTACATAATATTGAAATACAGAGAATGAAATTGCATATAAACAAATTCTACAATTTTTTAAATTTGGTAGATTAAGTATGTGCCCACTTGATGCACCTTAGATATTCGGTACGTCTCATTTTATTAATTTACATATCAAAGTATGATTTAATACTTAATAAGTATTTGTATTATTATTTTTTTATTCAATTTAAAAATTTACTTATAATACTATGTCTCTTATGAATGGAATATATATGCTTTTAAGGTGCTGGTTTAAGAGTATAAAGCAAAAATAATTTATTTATTTATTTGAAAGAAAAATTGTTTTATTGCTATTTTAATTCGATACACAATTTTGTCATTTTCTAAAATATACAAAATAGCAGAAGATACATAAAAATCACAAAATGAGAAACATATTCGTACAAACATTGACATGAAATCTTTTTTAATATCTAGAAGCCAAAAATTAATGTACCCTTAAAGCGTTGTACCGTTATTTAATTTAAGATAGTAATAGTTACATGCTGTAACTATAATAATAATTTTATAAGTTCTGACTTTCTTGTGCATAAAAATATTTTTTTACTCTAAATTCATTTTCTACTATAGATACTTAGCGGTTTTATTTTGGCATTTTGATAATTTATTGAATGTAACATTCAATAGAATTATTGAACATATTCAACATTATTAGCAACACCGATCTGTCGCTATTTTATTATAGTTTGTAACTACTATCTGAAATACAAATACAACCTTGCTGAAAAGTAACGCCACACCTTTAATTTGTCGAAATTAAAATTTGTTATCAACATATTAATTATATTGTTGTTTCGGACAGCATAATATATATGATATTATTCAGAACACAATAAAATACGTTTATGTTTAACTATATTAAAAATATTAATTTTTACCATTAACGATCTAAAAAGGAAACTATGGAAGTAGTAAAACAAGTGTACCTCTGGATATGACTCCTTGGTTTCAGTTTCGATTGTTTTAGTTTTGGTTTCGAACATTTTTTAGCGTGCCATTCAAGTTTTAATGTGCGGAGTTCAACACGTGGAAAATTGTTTAATTTCTGGAAGATTTTAAAATTATGCGGGATAACAATTTTACAAAAATAAAAGTAATTGCACGAAATTTAAATTTGAAAATGCGCCGAAATTTTAAAGATTTGATATTAAAACAAACTACTTCCGCGCGTCATTCCAACCAAAATTTAAGTGTGCAGGATTTTTAAAAAGTTTACGCGCGTTATTCAAATTTAAATATGTGAAACATTTTTAGAAATGTAGTTTCAGTTTTCAAAATTTTAGTTTCTGTTTTAATTTTAATTTAAACCAAATATTAATATAAATACATTTAGATATTCATTTAGGAGTGTAGCATATATATTTGAACATATTCGCTTGGACTCATATACATGGGGTGAAAATTACCTAGATTTTTACAGTACAGTTAAAGCAATATATTCGTCAATTTTTGGATAACCTATAAACATAATGGTTCTGTGTCTACAAATTTTCACAACAATTATCATCTATAATATTACGATTTCAGTTTCGGATTCGCTTGTTGTATATATTTTTTTATTATTTGGTTTAAATTAAAATCGAAACTGAAACTAAAAGAAATCGAAACAAAACTGTTTTCCGCATAGCAAATTTAAATAGCGCGCGCAAATTTTTAGAAATTCCTGCACACTTCAATTTTAATTTCTGTTTGAATGACGCGTAGAAGTGTTTTGTTTTAGTAACTAATCTTTAAACTTTTCGCGCATTTTCAAATTTTAATTTCTCGCGATTACTTTTATTTTTGTAAAATTGTTATCCCGCATAATTATAAAAACTTTCGTAATTGAACAATTTTCCTCGTATTTAAATTTGAATGGCAATTTTTCGAAACCAACACTAAAATTTATAAAATCGTAACCGAAACTGAAACTGACACCAATGTTTCATGATTCAAAGGTACACCTTTTATACTATTTATGGATTATTTTGTAAGATTGTATACTTGATCTTCGACCCATATCTTATCTATGAGATTCAAGATCTTCAGGGTGTACTCTTCAATCTTTAAATTTCGAATAAATTTCTTTCTGAAAGTTTCGTGTATTTTTTGGCTTATGCAGTACAATACATTATATTTCTAATACTTGAGATAAATACCATAAAAATGGAAAAGTAACACCAATTCAGTAATACTTGGAATACTGTTCCGTATTTAATTTCTTTGTCATACAACACAGCATTCAACCTGTCTAAGCCGAGGATACGTCAGATATTAATAGAATCACATTTTGAATATACAGCGGAACTTGTATAACATTTGTCATGGGTAGTAGAGCCTCGTCTTGTATTGAACACATTGCTTGTAATCTTCTGGAAATGGGTATTTTGTCATTAAAAATAGTCTTCAAAAGTCAAAAATTCAATATAATATGTTCACGCCTTTACTAAGCTGACAGAATATATATATATTTTTAATCTAAAACCACTTGGTACTTAACTATTGAAAAACTAACACAATCTATGGGTATTGATTTATTATTAACAGCTTGATAAATAATTTCAATTTTTCAGTCAATATTTATAATGTATATAACTCTCATTGCAATTATGGGCTATTTTATTCGTACAAACTTAGTTGAATTCGTGAAAGTATAGATATAAATAGAATCAAATAAATATACGATCATTGTTTTTATTGACTAAACATTAAAAATGATATTTCAAATTATTATGGTACAATAATATGAAAACCGAAATAAATATACATAGGTATGTGGCGTTATTTTTATCATTTTACATATATTATATATCTAATTATACTATATATTTCATTACTATAAAAATAATTTTTTGACATACTGATATATTAAATTCATAATATGTCGATTTAGTGCTTACCAGATAAATTTATAAATTACATTAATAGTATCCTTTGTAATATTAAAATGAGCTGTTATACCTATTTTAAAGGCTTTGACTAAGCATAATATATAACATTGAACGACCAGTCATCCATAACATTATTTTTAACATTTAAAATCGTATAGTAAATATATTTTTCTCTTTACTAAAATAAGATAATCTTGACGTGATATAATATTGATTTTGATTTATCAATCCATTTATATTGACAGTCAATTATATATTACTATAGTGCTTATTTGCTCTAGAAATTCAGCTTATCCTTTTAATAAGATTTTTCGGATTTCTATTTTTTATTAAACTTGTTGCTTTTTATTAATGCATATTATAATCGCAGGAATGTTACATTTAAAATATATACAGACATATTTTTTTATTTATATTTTCATATTGTAGAAAATGAAGGTACGCACATAAAGGCTGGTATATTTTGGAAATGTTGCTCCTATTTATTAGATGTTCTATTTGTACTTTTCCACCTATTACGTTATTATAGATAGTTTAATTTATAAGCTTTTAAAAGTTTGAATGACATTTTCAGAATACCTCTTCCTTCGATTTTATATTCTAAACTAAAAGTTTTCTTTACTTAGAAATATACTTTATTCAATTATAGCTATACATATATATTTCTATGAAATAATATTCATAATTTATTACGAATCAATTTTTAATGATTCCGCACCTTTTAGTTTTCTACATGTTCTATTCCATTTCAATTAAGTTGACATTTATCGCTTACTGATTTGCTTTTTTAACCTAACTAGTTTTCCAGTTGATAATAAGGATGTCATTTTTCATTTAAAATGTAGTTTACAGGCCTCCTAGCATCCTAAAATACAACAAAATTGGCGATTTTAATAATATATCACAAATTTTAAAGAAAGTAATAATCTTCATTATATTACATTTTATTTACTATATTTTGTATCATTGTTTTCTTATAGTAATACTTACGAAAAAATTGAACTTTCATGCACATAATTGTATTAATGCCTGCAATATTTGGAATTGATCTTCTTTTTTTCTCATTCAGATGTATCTATTATGAACTTAGATGCAGTATGGTTATTTGTAACTTTTGTAAATTAAATAATTTAATATATTGGTTTATTTTCATTCGCAGAAAGCGCAATTATTAACTTAAATCAAAACTTTAAAACAATTATGCATTTATCAAAAAGAAAAATTAAGTTTTTTACTATAATAGTTATCTTGCATTTTCGTAATATGTGTAATTACAAAAAGCGCAATTATCACTGTTATAACATTTTCGAAATAATATTTTGATAAAGTGATTTTTGATTTTTTTGACCTGTAGTTTTTACAATAATCTACATCGTTAAAAATATAATTAATGAACTATAATCGTTATCACCTAAGTTTAACTTGTTAATCATAAATTGTTTATGATAGGAAGTTGGGAGGCCCATTGCACACCTATTTGTAGTAGCATTATATTATTTATAATAAGTATAATACGGGTACGATAATTCTAATCCTCCTTAATATAAACATTTATATCGGGAACTGGCGTGTGTAGATATTGATATTTTTACTGGAAGTGTTTTGGAATCGATATTATTTAAATTTTTGCCGCCTCACGAGTCTACGACTCAATGTATGCTGAACTAGTCAACGCTATTATGGTGAAGAAATGTTAATTAGATTTCTACCTTTATTGCCACACAAAGACTGGATACTTAACAGTTAGCATATGTACTTGTTCTTCGCGTATAGTACAGGATAATATTCTCCTAAGTTTCGTAGCGAGTCTAAGCTGTGTTTTCATCCTGTCTTATATTATTTCTGTATCGATATTGTTATTGAAAATAATTATTTCTATCATCCCTTTTCCTTTAAATTCTAAAAGGAATTTTCTGTCTTTCGAAATTGATCACGCACTGCATCAGTCAATATCACATCACCCTTTGTATTTTTATTTTAGTTAGTTTCACAAAAGAACTGGCATTGTAGTTGATAGTATCATTCATTCATTATATCATTATCCATTTTAATTGTAATGTAAAAAACATATTTAACATTATAAGAGGTATTACGCGTACACCCTTTAAATCGTTTAATTGTTGCTCTGGTTATCATTTCTTTGTGGCAATGGAAAACAGTATGCTTATTGATAGGGGGAGGGAGTATAATCAAATCATCTTCGCAGAAACGTGGACTAAACATTTAATAAAGAAGTAAAACATTTTAAAAGGGAGTGTTTACCATTATTCGTCTTGGTTGGAGGGGTTTAGATAATTCCCCTTATCCTTCTATCTTTTCTCCTCCCTCTAAATCATCATTCCGGCACGCGTCTCTAGTTGACATCGTCGTCCTTGCAAAGAGAAAGAAATACACTAAGAGAGAGGGAGACTCTTGGATGAAGTAAATATTATATATATACGAGAGAATGATGTACTAGTTTTATATGTATATGTAGAAAATATATTGCCAACAGTTCTAACCATCACCAATAGTTTTCTTATTTAATCGAAAACTTTATTTTAGGGTTTATTTTTGCAAATCTTTTGCTGACGTTGTTTCTCTTCAAAATTAGAGCGTTTTGGTCGACGCAAAAGAAAGCGCGAAAACGCGTGCGTGAAAATGAGAATATCCCCAATTCTCACTGTAAAAAGGGGGGAAAGACAGCAAGAATTGGAATAAGATCGCTTATTTTCCGGATGCCAGCGGCTGCCCTGTTGATTCATTAGTCAAAAGTATTTTCAATCCAGTCTTTATTTCACCCATGGTTAAACCGCTCCTCAAATATGGTGGCTATTTTACTGTACAGCTGATAAGTCTTGCTCTTATTCAGCATCCAATCTACCGATATATTCATGTCTCTTGAATGCTGCAAATATAGCTTCTGCTACTGTAATTCTGAAAGTGGTGTGAACGAGTAATGAGCGAGTGTATTCACTGATGGTGGTGACCAAATCAAGTTATCTGTCCAACTTATTGAGTGTTTAGTAGCAGCAGTTTCTATCTTATACATCTACATTTCTTTTCTATTCTGAATTCCCTTTATATTATCCATTACTCAGATTTTTTTCTTTCATGACATTTTCATTTTGTCTGTATCACATGTCAGATTTGTGGTTATTGTTGATATACGCATTATAAAGGATTGAAAATTAGTTGTACATTTTCCTTCAGCATTATTTTACAACTTATATAACACCTTTTACATAAGAAATAATCTAATTATTCAAATAAGTTTTCTTGGATTTTTACTAACTTGAGATAATTGGCATACGACTCAATCTAAACTGTAACTGTCTAAACTTTTCTTTTTACAATCGAAGAAAGAGTATTCTAAATGTGCATCCAAACAGTCATTGATAGATGATCTATTAAAATACATTATATCTCGTCGTCGTCGTTGTCGTCCAGCAACCAACCTTTCTTGAGTTAACTGCATCCCCAAATTATATTTCCCCTTCTTTCTATCCCATCCACGCCCTCCTCAATCCCGGCTACATTTATATCTTAAATTTTTTGTGTATATCCTCTGGGTTCAACATTACCTCTAGGTGCAGTTTTTTTTGTCTAATCAACTAATTAACTTGTAAATGATGTCGTCTATTTTGTTTTCATTTGAAAGAATTACGTTAATTTCCGTATATATTTCATATATCTGTGACTTTTGTTACATTTCTTTAAATGGACACTGAGCTTGTAAGTTCTATAAATAGAGACAAAACTAAACGAGGATTTGACTTTTTACATTGCTATTATTTGTTATATTTAATATTCCTTCAAATCAAGCAATTTTTAGTCTCTACCAAAACTTTGTTTTAAATAAATGTTGCAATTTTGAAAAACAAGTGTATATTTATATTCTATAAATATGCTGGATATAATAAGAAAAATGTGAAATACTTTTAACGTCAGGTTTGATATCATATCGCTTATCAATTTATGCGCTCTTAGAGATTTTCAAAATTACTTTCTTTTACCATTTTACATGAGTGCTCCCAGTGTAGCATATATACATATATAGTATGGTATATTTTTCATCGACAGAATATCCATTTTTCATACTTGAGTAACAAGTGTAATTCTTTTATTTGAAAAGAATAAATCATTATTTGACGGCGAAAATAAGCTATTATAGACGTCTTCCTTTCTAAAAATATATTAAATTCTTTGATTTTCGTATTGTACCTATAACAGAAATATTTAAAACCCTGTATAAAAAGCTTTTATTGATTATGTATAGAGCGTACTTATTTTGTCCTTTAGAGATTTATAATTTCGGTGCGAATAATAAGAAGTAAAACAAATTCGTTGTTTTTTATCACAAACTGTTTTAAACCAGTTTACTTATTTTTCTTATTACAGTCATTATTTTATTAATATAAATAATATTATTTAAAAATTATTTTATCGTTTAATGAAATTATATTCGAGATCTGCATATTTATCTTTAAATATATTTATTACAAATATTTTCATAATAATATATTAACCTTGTTTTACTGACAATAATGTTTATGTATAATGTCTATGTTTTATATTTAATTTTATTTTATTACATATTTTATTGGAATATTTTATTTTATCCGAACTTTTCTCGGTCGATGTAAATATTTTATTTATCAATATGATAGGATTTTTGTGTTTGTTTATGTGTATAATTAGTAAACATGCTTTCAATAGTTAGTTTTTTATTTTTCAAAATGTTTGTATTTATATTAGTCATACTTTTAAACCTTTGTTTATTGAATTGAACAATTTCTTTTGTAGCATTAAATAATTTTATTAATAATTTCATTTTTTTATCATTCTAGTTTATTCTTTCAAATGTATAGTGACTTACTTATTAATAAAATATATTATTATTTTCAGCATATTTTCTTAAAATACAAGTATTCGTAAATTTATATATTATTGATTAATATTTTATCTAACTAAAGTATTTTTTAGTTTTAAAATTTATTTTTAGTTTAAATTGTTTTATTTTATACTATTATAATGTTATTTGTTTTAATTAATCAATAGTTACAATCTATTGGTAACAATAACTTTGTAAGTTTTGAAGTACGTAAACAAATATACATGTCCGAATTACTTCTTCATTCTACAACGTACATACGGAACATAATGGTGGCAGCAGTGGGATGTGTTGTAAAGTAATTTCATATTGTTGTAATACCATTATCCATCTTTGCAGCCTCATAGAGAGAGCATCCATAGGCTTATGGATTAATCGAAGCATTGGTTTGTGGTCAGTCTGTACAGTGATGGCACTACCTATGACAAAGTATTGAAATCGTTTGAGTCCAAAC
>JAYRBW010072983.1:0-25945 GCA_036023295.1 Invenusta paracnida
CAACTATCCTATATTACCTACTACATAGTTCGCTTAGCTTTACTAGCTAACGACCTATTGCCATAGGTCTAGATAAGAGGTATCTATAAAATAGTTTAAAATATTCAATGTATATTATTTTTAAGACTTTGCAAAGGTTATGTTCCAATTATTCTAAAGTAAGTTTCGTTGTCGGGCAATTACAATATTTGACATTTATACCTAAAACTGTTTTATTAAGCATGTTGTTTAATGGATATTAAATGTTAAATTACTATTTATTTAAGGCTTTTAGGTATCAAAATAGTAATATCATTGAAATAAATATTTACACATTTGTAATTTATAAATATTTTATTTTCAAGTCTCGGTGAAACTATTTAAGTAATCTTCATTCTGCCATAAATTGTGTAGCAATATACATATATTTATTAAGTATTGGGATTGTAAATAATTGTATTTTGATATATTGACACGGTTAGGTCGTTTGTTTAAATGCGTCTAACTAAGGCTCTCTGATTATTTAAGAAATATTTGCAAATTTATTTTCAAAGAATAATAAATTAAACAAATTTGGTTAATTTACATGCAGATCAATAAATGATTTTGATTTACCTTAAAAATTCTTGAAAGTCAGTTCAATTTTATAATTCAATTAGATAATTTAATTTAATTTTTTGTCAGATCATGAATTCTAGATAAATCGATAATTGGTATAAATGTGAAATCATTTTCCCAGTGTAAAATAACAGATAAGAACGAAAAATCCAGAACAGATAACTGCAATTCAATCAAAGAGGAATCGCGATGTATCAACCCACTGAATCCTCCGGAATAAAACGAAGACAGCCTTGGCATGAACAATCCCAGCAAAAGGCTGATCTTAATTTGATAGAAGCAAAAAATGCTCGCAGACGTGCTTGGGAAGCTGAGTACTTCAAGAGCTGGGACCTTGACAATCAACCCTACGCCAAGTTACCGGCGAGAGAGAAGAGAAAACCTCGGCGAACATTCCATGAATTTATGTCCTCGCTGGCGTTCCAAGCGGCTCGATCGGACCCAACTAAAATTGATTTCAACTCTGGCGAGCTACCATGCCGGGATAACAAGTTGAATTCGCGACGGCTAGACTTGAAGAAGAGTGATGCCTTCCTGCAACGCTGCTCCGAGATCGCCGGTGAGGAAATACCTTTGGGGAAACATCGGAGTGACCACTTCCGTCAGATGACGAATAGGTTACTTCCGGTGGATGTTCTCACGCGAACTAATCTTAATATTTACCGGAGACTGAGAACAGTTGAGGAGTCTGTTCACAGTAGACATATCCTGCATAATCCGGTGAGATGCGAGGAGAGTCAGGGAGTGATAGACTCAATTTTGGGGGTACTTGACAACGACTGGTATGCTTCGGATATGGTTTCCGATGCACTGAGTCGCTACATGATGGAAGGGAGTGATCGGCCAATCATGCTAACTCCTCACATGTGTGATGATAAGCCTATTTGTCGGTGTGATCGGCCGAGTATTGGATTATGGTGATCAACATTCCCGTACAACAGCAACATACATATTAAGTAATGTACAGGTTTGGAACACAGAGAAATAATAAACTTGAGCGAATTATCAGGAATTTGACTTATAATAGGTATAATCAAGTAATATTTGATGAAAATGTCAGACTTAACGGTAGATCAACACATATCGTGCTGATAACTATTCTATTTACACTTCTTTTGAGAAATATATTTAGAAGCTAAATCTTTGTCTGATAATACTGATCTCATTTCTTTTAAAAATAAGTTTAAACATTTTGCAACTTCTCTCATAAACCAGGTGAATCTCTATGTTCTTCGTCGTCTAATAAACACAATTATTACAAACTTCAAAATCTTAGTAAAAATAAAAAGTTTTGTAGTTTTTATAAACGAAAAAGTACCGCCACCATTAACTTGTCTGATTATGAAAATAAACTTCTGAAAAGTGTTTCTGATCGTAACATATTTTCTAAGATTGTTATGCCACCCCTTCCGCAACATATTATTATATTTTCATACATTTATTAAAGGTGAAATTCCTGATATGAATTATTCCTCTTGGTTTTAAACCAGGTGCTTTATATGGTCTAGCTAAAATCTATATATTATGTAATGTTGATACAATTACAATTCAAAACTAAAAAACATAACATAGAAATACTCTGAAATATTATTTTATCACACCATTTAAATAGGATTATAGTATTGGATCAATTGTTTAGTTGACACAGTTCATTCAAGTATAGAAGTGACGCAATTATTCAGAACAAAAAATAAATCTGTTTAGAAACATTTGAACTCACAAAAATTAAAAAATATTGTTTTACTTTTATTTTGCATTATACTTTATGCTCAGTTTCTTTAAAAGAATAATCAAGAGTCAACGAATTTCAGATGATTTGGTTTGCAACTGATGGCTTGTTGCAGCCTAAAAATAAAAAATACCGAAATTATTATTTGTATTTAAATATGCACATCCAGTCATCTCTTCAATATGAGGAAGTATATTCAATTATCTATAAATCAGTACAATATAATATGTGGTCTGTGTACAAAATTATCGATTTATAGGTACTTTTGACTTACTACATGTTTGATATCAACTGAGTGAGCTTGGTATCATTCTAATATGGTATTTAGCGTTCGGGAAAATCATGAAGTAAGAGTTTTCCTTTCTGTTTTAACTTTCAAATGTAAGATTTGTAAGGCAAGTCAATTATTACTGCAGGAAGTGCTAGAAGAAGATTATGATGACGTGGCATAGCTCTTAGATAAAAGCATTCACTAAGCGAATATTAGACTATATATAACTAATTATAACCAATTATCTAACCAAACCGAGATAAATATAAATCATAATAAATAATTAATAAGCCGCCGCAGGCTAAAACTAATCAAACGAAAATTAGCAGCACAAAGTATTTTGTTAAAGCCAGGAGTATGTATCGGGGTTCGAACTTGCTGCCTTCGGTTTGAAGACAGGAGTCCTACCCACTTGGCTACCACTCTCCTTAAAACGGCAAGTTTGCATTCTTATGCTGCTAAGTATGTGAGTCTGGCTTGCCACACAGATACATTGTTGTGTTAACAAAAACATTGTAAAATTAATTAATTCTAGCAAATAATGATATTAATGTTATTTACTAATGCCGAATCAACCCGTATTCGCAAAAATAAATGTAAGAAAAAAATCAGTAACTCTCCTAATATAAATAAACGATCGACTTATACTCTTGTACTCTTTTTGGTACATTTTATAATTAGTCTTATTATAAATAGTGCGAGCAATTCATCTCACTAATATTTTTGTATTTGAATAAATTTTATTGTTGGACTATAGAAAATTATTATTTTGTCGCCTTATATAAAAATATGGAATTCTTTTGTAATTTATACAATTATTGATATATTCTACTATACATATGTAACATCATACTAGTAGTATACAGTAAAACACTACTTTTATTTATCAAATCGTTAAATTTTTTAGAAAATCTCAGTGATGACATTTTTACATCAATCTCATAATTATTCTCTTATGATTAATTATTTTAAAGATATTAGCTATGCTCATTTTAGAGGAGAAAAACATATTTTTTATGAGCGGGACAAATATTATATAGTTAAATGATTAGTGGCGAATTTTTAAAGGGCACATACAATGGTTTACGTGTCATAAGTCTCCCCTAGGTATTTATAATAAATGTATTTTAAGTGTTGTGATATTTGTTTTACTTTATAAACATAGAATAACTTTATTTTAGATTGACATTCTACGTATATATTGATTAATTGTATGGCTGTATCGTTGTACCATATAAAAGCTATATTAAATTAGCGATTCAATCAGTTAGGTACATAAACTATAAAGTGTGAATATTGATGGTTTAATTAAAATATAATAATTCCGACAATTATTATGAATAGATGAATTATTACTAAGAATTATTATGACAAAATAGTTGTATGATATAATATAACGACCCTGTGAATAATTATGTAGATATAAAAGTTTGTGAAATCCACATAACCATATTTTTATTCAAGTACACATAATATATAATAGATATCATCATTGTGTGTATATATTGCAGTTGTCATAGACATAGTAATTGTTATAGTAAGTAGCATAGTAATAGTAGTGTGTAATATATATGTATGTATAATGTATATTTGTAAAATTAGTATCTGTATTTATTAAGTCGCCTATATAAATTGAAGGATTGAGGAGAAACTGCGATTGGTTTCATTCAGTTGTTAGGTTGCAAGTCACCTCGTAGAGATGAATTAAGGTATTGATAAAATTTATTGAAACAAGAAAACATCGTTGGTTCTAATAGTATAGAAGGGTACATGGATTGATTGTTTCAGCCTCATATAGGCCTTACATTGAAGAGATCAAGCCTTGAATTAGTATAATTCATAACATATTATGAGCTAAGGGCACCAGGGAAGTATGCGCAGCCTTATTTTTCATAAATATAGAAATATAGAACAGTACAAGATGCATAATTATCGATTGTCATAGTTCAAAATAAGAACTCGTGATTTTGTTTAAGGGGTAGACTAGAAAATATGAATAATGCCTGCTTAGTCATATCTCTTAAATGAGACAAGTGTAATATTCATTTGGATAAGTAAGGTATAGGTATGTATAGCAGCTAGGACAAATATATAGATAGTTGGAGATAAGTTGAGAGCATGGCGGGAGCCTATTTGAAATAATAATCACAGAGAAGGTTACTAGAGAATTCTATAGATAAGATGGAAAGATTGAAGAAGGTATTTATCCATTTTAGTTGATTATTTCGAAAAAGAAATTACTGCTGTTTTGTGAAAAGGGAATATGCTTTATAGTGTCCCATTGGATGAGTCTGGATAGAAGTATTTTAGTGATGCCTATAATAGTGGTGCAAAATTTAAAATAATTTCCGATTTTAACTGCAAAATAGCTTTTATACTATAACCTTGATAATTGTTTGTTTCATGACGCGAATTTTACTAATTAACAGCTGTTGTATATATAAAAGAAGATATAGTTATTAAAGTTTGCTCTAAGCTTATATTCTTTATATAGGTGCCATATTACAATATAATATTACTATGTAAATCGATTGGTCCATTGAATAGTTCTGCAATACCATTAATACGATTACATTTCTATATATATATCATGAAGATAATATAGACAATAACAGAACATGTAACAAAATTTTCACTAAAATATATGGATATATAAGAGATAATAAATAAATAAACCAATATATAAATATAATATATAGTTTCCCATTTCATCAAAACACGTATCTAACATATTATGTAATAAGAATATATACGTATATTATAGGGAAAGTTTTCATGTGTACATGTTTTGATTAAAAGATATATAATATGATTAAGTGCATTGAAGCACGGGTAGAGAACACACTGTTCAATTTTAGAATATATAAGCATGATTATAGGTCCTTTTAAATAACAGAGTGACAGGTACTGCTGGACAATACCATTTCCTTCAATAAATATAAGCAACTATTAAACAATCGTTAGTTTCTTCAAGAATAACAATCTAACGTTTTAGAGTGGGATTATGACGTAATATCATGTATATATATATATATAGTCGGATTTTGATCTGTATGGTAGATAAGTTTTAATACAGTAATGTTTGGGTCACTGACATCGAGTTATAGACTTTATATCTAGATTGGTCTTCCTCTGGAACATATTTACCTAGCAGCAGACTCGGCAACATAAGGCAAACTGCTGTACTTTTAGACAAAAACTATAAAAATGAAAGTTCACTCCAAGTCGCATCAAATTCAACACCTATCTCGGTTATCCGGAAGCTATTTCTATTTAAAAAAAAGAAGTTTTTTCACAACTAGAATCCAGGAAAATTGTACTTTTATAGTGTCGCGATAATGTCTCAGAGTAAATATCTGACAGAATTTTCGATTTATTGCTATGTTGTTATCGATTTAGATATAATTGGTAAAACACTGAAGATAAGGCAATTTCGGCAGCTGCTGCTTGTAAAGCCAATAAATTAATCAGTAAAATTCCGAATTGTCAGTCTAGATAATATTGTTATAACATCGAAGTCCGTAGATTGTGTATTTTGGAGAAATGAGTCGTCATAAAAACAGGTTGTTTCCGATCACATCACATGACATTATTAAGGTATCTAAATTAATCGATAATAATACTGAAAGTTATTTCGGATCGATAAAGGAGAGTTAGAATATCTTTGTTTGTGACAGAAAATAAATATTTAAATTTAATACTTATTTGCTGTATATATGAAGTGTGACACACATATGTATCAATGGAAATATATAAAAAATAGAGGCAATACGAGTTATTGATCAATATTTTTATTTTCATGTACACAGTTAACCCTCACTGATATGGAATATTCATAATCTCATTTTTCTATTTAAAACAATGATAAGTGCATTTGCCAGACATTAATCTATAATCATGTCATTAAGCAGAAATTAATTGAATTTATTTATATACCATTCGAAAGCGATTTAATTGGATATATACGATTAAATCTTTTGACGAATAGAACTGAATACTTTAACAGAAGAGAGATAATTATTTCCATTTGTAATATGATGTGATGCGGAATCCCAACAACTTCATGATGAAGAATTTGGGTGCATTTGGAATAACCAGATCTTGGTGGGACTGATGTATGAAGATAATGATGCAGAATAGTATATATGTATATATTATATATATATATCGGAGTAATTTTGTTGTAGAACTATTATCACGATAGGGCGATCGATAGGGCGATCGATAGGGCGATCGATATTATAGGTTGAGGAAGGGTGGAGGGGGGTATGTACAGTAGGTATATGCATAATTAGATAATATATAATAATAATATTGAATAGGTTAAGTTCGTCGTATTCTTACTTACATTGAATATTCCACTGCGAACGTTAATTACTGCTGCAGTTAGAAGTCCTGTTGAATGATGCCTTCAATTTCGTAGAATAATAATAATAATAATAATAATAATAAACGTTTTCCCATTTCTTCACAGCTACACATATCGTAAAGTTTGGGGATTAGAAGGAAAGTAGTGGTCAGGGTGTCAAAAATGGATCACTGATTCATATCGAATGACAATATATATGTATGTGCATAATGTTCGTCTTCATCCCTTGAATAATATAGAAATATCAATTTGTGTGTACTGGGTGTTAGTAGAGGAAAGGTGAGGGGAGGTCTTGTTTTCTAAAATACACTCCTCGAGAGGATATAAAAGAAATGTGTAAATGGGGGATTTGATGAACAGATTAGTAGGATGACTAGAACAAAAAAAGAATAATGTATAAATAAAGAGAGCCAGTATAGATGAGATGCTGTGGAGGTTTTAATCTGAGACTGTATAGACGTCATGGCGATTCTTGTCGAATGACGAAAGTGGTGCAATTAGCTGATATTTGATTGCGTGTTTCAGAACTTTCTTTTATATAGACTACTTTATAGCTTTGCGCCATTTATACTTTGCGTAATAATCAATGATTTTAGTTTTAATGAAAGTTAAAAAAAGAAGAGTTTTATGCAACATTCCGCTATCGGGTAATATGCAACAGATTGCCATATTTGTCTCTGTCGCCAAAAATTGAACCACCAAAAGTAAAGAAGAAGAGAATAGAGAGAATAGGTAGAAGGGGGGCAGGGGGGGGGGTACTAGGTCGAATGAGATGAGGAGGAGGAGATCACAGATAGACGTACGAGAGAAGCTGACTGGAAGTTGAGAGAGAAAGTCTTAACAATCATTCATGTCGCTAGTTGTGCCAGCCAGGGGTGATGACATTTGGGTTTGCAGGGCTGAGGCTGGACAGCTCGAGTTGACAAGCGGAGAATGCGAGACCGATGTCTCTCTGTCTCCCGAAGATGCGTAGTTCGTCGAGGCGGTAGCGCACGAGCCGATTCCGTCTGTGGGGAGCAGGACGTTTGGTTCCGTGTTCCGGCGTTTCACCTTCTTAGCCTTCTTCAGCATAGTGGCCTGGAAGGTAAAGAGAATTTGGAGGATGTTACATCAGATATGTATGTATGTACTTAATAAAAGCACATATAATTAGAAGCTTTTCATTAAAATATGTCATGACATGAGCGAAATAGTCTGATAACGCTTGTGTTGAGATCAAGATAGAGCTGAGGTCCATACAGGTCCCAATACCTTTGGTTTGAAAGATAAGCGACCCTTATTATTGAACCAGATCAATAATCAGTAAAAAGATTAGTTTTAAGGTTTTTCTAATAAATTCTGAACATTCTGATTATTTTTGTTCTAAAATTTACTGTATATACTTAGTTTTCACACAAATTCCTTACTCTTTTTTGCTAACACCTTGTATTTTCAATAGCTATTTGGCTTATGTTAGCTAGGTTGCAACCAGGTCAGTCTAATGTCTATACTCTATACTTACTCTCAGGGCGGATCTGAGAACGGTTATCTGGCCAGCAGGTTGAATAAAGGGTTCTCCATCAACTTGCACTGGAACGTCGTTCTTGAGGGTAATCCGCAACTGAAATCATACCAAAGATAGAACTAGGATTTCAATACGCTTATTTGATATATTCAAAGAAATTAGAAACAAAATCTAGTAGAAAAAAGGAGAAATCCGTAGAAAATCAGTAGAAAAGGAACGGAGGAAGAACTCACATGGCCAGCTTGTGCAAGTCTGATACCAGTCCTTAGTCCAGAGTAAATCTGCCCCATGTGGATGATACCAGAAACACCGACAACTTCCAACAGACAATCGTAATGTGTCGGCTTGGAGAACTGATCCTCTTCGACGCCCCAGGGGTTTGCACCGCCCCCCCAACTGAGGATGTTGAGAACGATGATGCCTTCTAGGGGAGGCAGATCAACCACCTTACCATCTGCCTCAACGATGATATGCTTGTGGAGGTCTTTGCAGGAGGTTCGGTTCACCATTCTCCGAAGGCCCATCTTGAAGTAGACGCTCTTGTTGTGGATTCTGTGGGAGAGAGGAGAGAAGGAGGAATATACATAGTAATATGAAAAGGAAAGGGGTTATCTATGCTTCTATTTCTTTAAACAGAAGGAGTTCTATTTGATGGAGTAAAACTGAAGCAAAAAAACCGCGAAGACAAGTTTGATATTTTTCTGTTTAGATTGAAAAAGCGAAAATGAAAAACCGTATCAGAATTGAGTAATTATTCAAGGGGGACAATCGATGGAGTAGAATTAGAGATGTTAAATTGAGTGCTGAATATTGTGAACGTTTAACAAAAGAAGAATGGATGTCGCAACCCAAGACTGAATGATTAACCAACTGCGAGACATCTGGCACAGAAGGATAAGAAGGATAACTGACTCAGTATAAATTGAAACTTGCGAATCCTCTTTGATAGTTGTGATCAGGGAAGGATTTAAGTAGTCGACTTATAGAGATTGGAATAGGTTGAATTGAATGTCCAGGATCCTCAATTTAGGACTTACGCAAAGAAGAAGGAAGATTTTTGAGAGCAACGGAACATTCAAAACAACGGAAGACATAGAAGAAAAAGGAAATGAGAGGTGCGGAGAGATGACTTACCGACTGTTAAACTTGGTTGGGTTCTCAGAGCGCGCGTTGTGGAATGCCAGAGAGAGGTCAGCATCAATGCCAATACCGAAGTAGTTGTTCATGATGATGAGAAACGTGTTGTCTTCAGTCTGGTTGGAAGCGTTGGACTCCAGCTGCAGGGCCATCCTCGATTCGTCCTTCTCTGGCTCCTCCGACCGGACTACCAGCGTCCATCTGCGGGTGATAGACACAAAAACAGTACATAGGTGACTAGAGTGAGTATCTTTTGCCCTGGGCGGGTCCACAACAGCATCTACTACAGAGCTACCCACTCCCTCCCATTCCCAGAACTCTACCTCAAGTGCCATCTTGAAAATCATCGATTTTTTAAAGAGGCATATATTTTTTAATATCGTGGGACGAGTCGGGAGTCAAACCCGGGTCGTCGGTTCGGTAGTCAGACGTGCTAACCACTGCGCCATCGCTGTGGTTAGAACTTTTACATAAAATTAGTCTGGCAGCCCTAACACACATACCTGTCCAGTTTGACTTCGTCCGCGTAAACGACATCTCTGAGAATGGAGAGCGGGTCTTCGCCTCCTGAGTAGCCAGTTCCCCAGCGCAGCACGCGCGCCAGGTCGTTCCCCGTGCCCAGTGGGAGAACAGCCATGGGGGGATAGTGGCAGGCAGCGTCCTGACCCACGTTGTCCAGACAAGTGAGTGTCCACCCGACGGTCCCGTCCCCACCACATACGAGGACCTTGAAGGTGGCCACGTTCCGGAAGCAGTAGAGGCCGGGTAGGGGACCGCCGTAGTCGAGGTTGAATACCTGGGATGAAGGGGGGTATTCCAATTTCAGTTCATTCCAAGTGCACTTTTGTTGCAATATGAGAAAGTGGAAAATTCGAGGGGTCGCTATATACTTGCGGACGATATAAAAAACTCATGTCCAATTATGTTCATTATTATAATAAAAAATAACTATATTTTGACATTTTCTAATATCTGTACTGTTGCGCACCTAAAGGGGAGATCACGTAACCACACTACTTTGTAAAACACGATAAAAACATACTCTTTATACTAAAATGCATACCTTTCTTGAAATCGCCGAAATTCTGACTCTGGTACTGATTAATTTTATGTCATAATTCACGAAGTACAAAAAGTAAGTTTTCTTGAAAAAAATTATTATTTAATAATTTGTTCATTAGACATATTTAATACATATTTTTTATGAAAAAAATAATAATTGCGACAACTTTTGTCATTTGAATATGTTGAACGACATCTTTGCTTAACTACATGCGAAGTTTAAAATTTATAGTTGGGACCTTGAACCCACACTCCCCCCCCCCCCTGAATAGGGATGCACAAAAAAGACTGATATGGATAGGACTAAAAGATTAGTGAACACTTTTATGGTCTAGCTCCATTGAAATGATATACATTCGACTGTAAGCTATACAATAAGCTTATATATCCGCTGTATAAAGGTTTAGCTTGAAATGGGTATACACTTGTTAGCTTGTATTGATATCAACTCAGATATTGATTGGTTAAAGGCTAAATATAAGGCAACTTTTTGAGTTACTCGATAAGCCTTACTAAATTACACTGTGAAATCCTTACTTGGCAGTCTTGGTAGTCGCCTTATTACGTCCGGTGCCTGCAGTGTTGGTGTGAGTGGTGCAGTGACACCTGTAAACACCCTATTCTCCTTTGCTTAGCAATGACTTAGGTAGTTATGAATATGGACGCTGCATTGAGTTGCGGAGTGGAAATATTGATCATGCGTTGAATATTTAAATGATTTTCGTGAAGTTATAATTATTTGGAATACGAAATTGAAGTGCAATTATACTGGGGAAGATAATTAAAGTAATCCGTATATAATTGGGATGAGAACCATGATAAGAAGCCTCTAAAATTAGATAATGATTTTCTCGATGTTGAAACCTTCTCATAAATGGTTAAATAAAAGTCAATAACTTTGTTTCTTTATTGTTAAAAGAAATCTCCGCCGTCACCCAGAGAAATCTTCTCTTATAACAAAAGTCTGTCACCTCTCCTCTCCTCTCCTCTCATCTCACTTACCTGATGCGGATTAAGCAACTTTCGGAAGGCCCGGATCAACTCAACACCCTGACATCCGCCCGACTTGACGTTAACCAGAACCAGCAGGGGCTGTATGCCCTCGGGAATCAGGTGGGGCAGGATTCTGGGTAGTAACATCACCATCACCTGCTTGTCCATCACAATGGAGTCCTGCATGGTTGAAGTTTGAAGGGGACAGAGAGGCTGACTTAGTGTTTCTGGTAGGTTTCTTAAAATATGACAATTAATCGAAGTAATAAATCAAATTGCGAGCTTTAGTCGCTTGCAAGACGGCATTATCAAGCAAGGACTTATAATAGGGTAGCTGTATAGAAGTTATGAATACGCTCTGTAAAGTCAAAACTGATAAGGGAACAAAAATCGTTAATAATTTGTAAATGAACTACTCTCAGAGGAAGAGCAACTTTCTAAGAATCTTCATAAGAATTTTAATATTAATGTGCATGTTGGGACACAGTGTATAATATAGTATAAAAAGAAAATAGTATTTAATGCATCTATAATTTAGAAAACTTCATAGTTTATGTACTTTTTGGGTTGATCTTGATATTTCTTACAGGCCAACGGTCAGTTGCCCTAAAAATGTCAATTAAAGCCATTTGATAGGTGACAACGTAGTCTACTGGTAATTTATTTCGTTCAAAAATAGAGTAATTTTCCATACTTGGTCAAACTTCAATTATTTAACTTTTAAATTAGTTAAGAAATATTGTTTTTGAAGCAAACTTAATAATTTAAAACTTACTACTAGCTTCCCAAAACTCACCTATATCCCAATTTTTTGAGTAGCTATCAACAGTGAAATAAACTCGTCAAATTATCAGTAAATAATAATTAATTGTGATTATCTACACATACGAGTACTAAAGGAGAAAAAGAAAACCGTGATTTTCTATTTAGTAACATTAAAAAATGCGCCCATTTTACTCAATTTCTTGGATTTTACGTATTTTTAATCGAACACCGATTATCTTGTAAAGTTAGGAAGTTTAAAAAATTAAGATTTTAGTGGTTTATATAAAATGTACTAAACATAATATGTACAAATAATGTAAAACTTTGATATAAAATTTTTATTGCATTATACTACTCACTAAATTAAAAGTAGTACATCATTCAACTAAATATAAAATATAAATAACTCTATATTTATCGACACTTGACAGGACTGGACGAACCTTAAGAATGTCATAGGCAACTTCTGCGCGTTCGCCACACGTGTAGCTCATGACAAGGCAGCCATTTTCGTAGTAGATCACATCAATAGAGTCCCATTTGTTATGAATTCCAAGTTTCTCCAGAAGCAATTTCTCGTACTGACGTTGGGAGAGGTTGTCTTTGAGATTCCCAACGAATAGGGTCACGCCGGGACCATGAGGATCTTCCGAGGCCCTTATTGAAAACCTGGTAAGACGGAGACCTCTTACAGATTCCTTCTTGAGTCGGTGAATTATCTGCCAGGGTCGCTCATCCGGAGACATCTCTCGTTCGGTGACACTACGGACGAGACATGTCTCAACCAGGTGGTATTTGTTGACGTCTATGCTCTAGAGGAGAAAGGAGAGAAGAAAGAAGAAAGGAGAAAGGAGAAAATAGAGAGGGGAAAATAGAGGGGAGAGAATAAAAGAGAGAAGAGAACTGGAGATAACATAGAGAGAGGGAAAATAGAAAATAGGAAAGAAGAGAAAGAAGAGGGAAAAGAGGAGAAGAGAATGGAGAGTGGAAGGAGGAGAATAAGGAGAGAGAAGATGAAGAGAGGGAAAAGAGGAAGGAACAAGCAGAGACGAAAAAGGAGAAAGTGGAGAGGAGAATGGAGGGAATAGTGAAATTTCTCTTCAAATAATTTGTGCGAAGAAATATGGTACATATATAGAGATTAATTCCATTCCCACCTCACAACCGAACTTCCTAAAAGCCATAATGAGAACCTCTCGTGATGTGGTCTCTCTTGTAATTGGTATCTCCTTGTATTTTGAGGTGACTTGGGCGTGGTGTCTGGAAAGGAGCCAACGAAAATGTAGAAACACTCAAAAGCCCCACCGCCATAGATAGCGTGAAACAAGCTAAATAGAAGTAAGCAATTATAGAACGGTCACAATGTAAACACGACTATTTCTATAACCCAGAAAGTCCCCAAAGACATGGAATGACCAAAGATTACTTACGTGAGACTGCCAGGATAGACTTTGAGCTTTCCACGGTTTGGGTCTTTTGGGTCGCGGTGTCTCAGCACAATGTTCGGTCGTTTGGGGTCGAACTTGAGCTGACTTTTGAGATTCGTGCCGTCTTCCAATCGTCTCTCAGAACCGTCTGATAAATCAGGAAAGAGAGTCAAATAGATGGCTTCAAACTAATTCACGTCATTTTTCGAATAATGTTTCAACTAATTACATTCAGCTAAACATTTTAAAACTTATATATTTATTTAGTTTGATGTGATTCCATCTACGATATAAAAGTAAAACATATTAGCCTAAAATGTGTATTTTAATGAAATATTTAAATAGCTAATATATCTATATATTTTTTGTTAATTAACCAACAGTATTATTTATATAGTTTTAATGATATAAATATATAATATTTCGCTTAATAGTGAAGCATTATTTAATACTATATATACATTAAATCTAAGATATTATCTGTGTTTAAAACGATAAATTATGGTATACATGTAGTAATTTGACATCTTTTTATTTACAATTTTGAGATTAATAAGCAATTAACATATACAATTACCACTCAATTACCACTTAGCTAAACACTTAATGCTAGCGGCTAAAGCCTCCAGTTACTTTGGCCAGATTATATTCAGATAAGTCGCAAAGTGAAAAAATTGTAGGAATCTTAGGTCTGTCGTCGCTATATCCATTCATATCCCCATGGTAACACATATATATGTACGAATATCTAAATGTATATTCTGACATTGAAATATTCTTAAATTTAAAGTATTTTATGGCTAATGTAGAATGTTTCGTATTAAATATATTATTATAATTAAAAGATAAATTATGTAAACCAATGGAAAAAATTCACAGAGTATTTAAGTTTCTAGTTTTAAAACACTGTAACAATGAAGGTGATGAATCAGGTTTAAGTGATAGCAGAATATGTTTCATGAGAAAATCCAATACATTTCAAGCTTATAAGCTGCTAGCTTTCCGATTTACTCTAACTTAAATTATTCCGATAAATGTGGTGACAATCCACTCACGTATGACGGTTTAAGCTCACAATTGTCACAAACGTCACTCACGTCACTTTAAGGTCACCCTGGTTACCGCAATCACTCTAATCACATCTTTATCACTCAAAGTTCACCTCTATCGCTTAATGTTACCCTTATAACCTCAGTAACTTACATATATCACTCTAAATTAAATCTGTCACTTATATCACTCTAAGCTCATCCTGTCACTCATATCACTCTAAGCTCCCCCTGTAACTTAAATCATTCTAAGCTTACCCCTATCATTGATCTCGCAGAGGTAATAGTCATCGGTTTGCCCGCTCAGATGGAAGGATTTAAGACTCTGTTCAACGGCCAACTGCGGTGTCATGCTCTTGCTGAAGTTGAAACATCTATAGGACTTTCGCTTGTAGCTACTGTTTCCATCAAACACTTTTACGTATTCTGCAAAGACAGTGGAATTGGGTGGGTGGGGGAGAGGGGAGAGTTAGTGAAACTTGTTTACTTAATAAATCATTCATCTTCGTTACTGTAGATTCTAAATTTATAACTTATTTAGACTAGCAACTGTAAGATAAATAAATAATATATATTTAAGTCATATTCACTAACCGTCATATTCACATAGCAAGAACTAAACTTGTCTGAGGCTAAATCAGCATAATCAACCATGATAAATAAAATTGCATTTGATACACAACATTATTGTGTTAAGTAATATAAAAACGATAATGACTACGGTAAATTAAAAAATAAAAGCAGGTATTTATTAAACTCAGTTATACACTCGAATATATAAAATGATATAATCGAAAAAAAATTTTTAACAATTTTCTTTTCCAAAACATAAGTAAAGTATTATGCAATAATATAATGAACCCTAAAGTGAATCTCTCCTAATAATAAATTATAGCTCTAATAGTATTTTATTAATTTTGATAAGTGAATATGTTAGAAGTAGCAGTGCAAATCAATCAATGAGAGGACAGCTGTCATCAGTATTATCCAATCAAAGGTCGTCTAGCCATCTCACCGTCATTTCCCTCTTTTTCCGTCGCCTCCTTGGGTGATTTTCGCTCTTGCCAACTGTCTTCCTTGCTTTCTCCGCTGCTAGACCAGTCTTCACTGATCGTGCGTGCTGAAGGAATGGCAGAGAGGAAGAGAACTAAGTAGACATCAATCGACGAATAGATTATAAATAGATCTATCAATAATTAATACCAAACAAGACGACTAAATATGATGGTATTAGAGAGATTAGATATATATACTACAACTTTTACTAGACTGTTAATCTGAGATTTCAGCGTGTAATTTATTAGTTTAAGTGATAACTGCAGAAATTGCCTTACATTTAGGCATGACGAAAGGTTTAATTAACCAAAATCTGGATCGATAGCGATACATTGGTTTATACAAAGGATGTGTACAAATACATTTTCAAGCAAGGAATTCTCCCTGATCCAAGTAGCCGAGACATTATTGTGATCATAACAGTTAATTTTATAGTAAAATTCGTTCTTTTATTTAGCGACTAGCTAATTAACCCTATGAATTTTCCTTTCTACACAGTATTTAGGAAAAAATATGTTTGGCTTATGTTATCGATACTGACAACTTAGGTAAAGGAGGTTCAGAAGAATACAAGTCTAGATTGAGCATTAACCCGAAGCCTATGCGTATCTTGATATACTTTTCTTTTGAGTAATCCATTATTTTAAAACGCAAATATTGTATTAAAAACAAAGTAAGTGTGAGAAAAAGCGTACATATTGAAAAACGTTTAGAAGTAAAAAAGAAAAACAGAAGGCCATAAAAGTCAAAAAAAGGGTCAGCAACCATTCCATTGTAAAGAAGAAAATTGAGAAACAAACGTAGGAACTTCAAAATAAAATGAATTTGTGAATTAGGCTTACATTTTGTATAGTGCATTTAGACATTACTGATGTCAACTTATCCTTTATAAGTTATAACAACACTTTGAATCTACTCCAGTATGTGCTATTTGATCCAACTATATGACTTGGAGATGTACGGCAAGCTTGACATATTATGTAGAATAGAAAGCATACATTTCAAAGGGCTCTGTCTCAGTAACTAAGGAACCGATAACCTTGACAACGCTGGAATCGCCTCGAGGACGTCATCAACTATTGGGGACAAATATTGCAAATGAAAACGATGAACGCGTTTTTAAAATGTCCAATATTTCAACTTATATGAACTTATGACGAAAAGGTCACAACTCTTCTGTAAATGTTTCAAGGCTACTGGTTGCTTATTGTTACTGAAATGCAATCGTTTTAAATATCTACTTTCCAATCTATGTAAAGGTTTCCTTAATCTTTTTGTCGGGGAACTTACTGTATTACGAAGACGATACAAAAAATATAATATGGATATGACGTAAACAGGCTATATATACCTTTAGAGAAGGCAGATATTTCTTAAACTAGTTGTTCAATAATTATTATAAGATCGATTCTTTAACATTATTAACAATAAAAGGTATTATTAAATGTTAAAAGTTAAAAATAAAAGAATTAAAAATTTGATATTTAAAAAAAATACTGCATTAAACTTATAGCATGGGAGGAAAGTGTATTTTTTGAAAGCAGTAAAACAATCCTTGCTGCCACAATTTAAAAACTTGTAAGATGCTTGTAAGTATATAGAAATTTGAACTTTACTAATGAAAAAAAAACACACTAATATGCCAATATTATTATAGTTAATAATAACTAAAGCTGCGGTATTTAAATAATGACTCTCTACATAGTACAAAAGTATCTACTAAGCAGACTTCACTCCTTGGGCATTAGAATAGTACCTATAAAGTGTTGTCGGTAATATTATTTAATGCTGATACTACACATTGGTTAAAAGATACTCGAAATGTCATGATGTAGGTATCTAACTTTATTAAATGGGTAAGCCTTACTTTTAAAATAGATCTAAAGAGCTTTGCACTTTGACTATGAAGCAGACAGTGGTCGCGTTACCATGGTGACCATTACAATGGAGCCAATATAATAGTCGCGTTACCATGGTGACCATTACAATGGAGCCAATATAATGGTCGCGTTACCATGGTGACCATTACAATGGAGCCAATATAATGGTCGCGTTCGCTTTGTGGAAGTCATGTTTTGGTTTTAGCTGTTTAAGTACACGATGTCTCCAAAGCGTTTGGTATTTTGTTGCCTTTTTTAATTGGTTAATATTGTTCATGTGAATGCAGCTCAATTCAAATATAAATTTGTTAACCAATTAAATCACGTTAATATTTTACGCGGCATTTACCTAAACAATATTAACCAATTAAATCACTCAAACAAAAGTCTAAACGCGTTAGAGGCTGGAGTGTAGTTTAGTTGATAAAACCGAAACTAAGATCTACAAATAGGAAATTAAATGTGGGTTCGACTAGATTGTTTAACGTTTAGTCTGTTGCAAGACGAACAAGGCCAATTTTAATTGTAAAATTTAAGACTTTAAATTACAGTTTTTCTTTCTACATATAATACAAAGCAAATAGAATATCTATAATTATATGTTGCAGATAATTTATTCCAGATAAAAATGGTTATAGATTAACGAAGTTAATAATATTTATTAACATAAAATTGTTCAATAAATGTGATGTATCGAGGAGGCTAAGATTCACAATCTATTAAAAAAACAGTCGACAATCTTTTAAGTATTTTTTTATGTTTAGTAGAATATTTTTTCATACAAAATGTGTCCAAATTAAATTGACCTAAATTATGTATATGTTGCTATGGTGATTTGACCTAATTAGAATTTATGAGAGGAAGGGTGCGTTAATCATGGTGCTCGTCAGACATGCGTGTCTATAAATAATCGACAAATCAATATCGATCAATAAATCAATCAGTTGATACGAGTCGATGGGTGTGTGCATTCAAAAAGAGATGAGAGATTAAGAATTTACTCATTCGCTTACCGGGAAAATATTGGATGAAGAAGGCAAATTCTGAAGCAATTTAAAGAGTCAATGGAGGAAACATCGGTGATATTGATTGACATATTGAGGTCCATCGCCATTGGACAAATTATTATTTATACTGGCAACTAGGATTCACAATTAACTTTATTGTTTAATAACTTTATGACTAAACTATTTAACTAATCGATATCTAAATCGATAGTGATACTTAGTGAGCTTTGTAATAAAACGTTATGTAATAAAAGTTCCATAATATGTTGCAAGAGATATTTATTGATTTATTTATTTACTCATGAGAGAGTTCTGTGTAGGTTCTATTTAAAACATTTCCAGGGGATTCTGGGTAGTGACGGTTATAGCTTTTCGTAGCTATCTGTATTACCGAGATATTCTGAGATTAAGTTGAATAGGAATGATTTCATAATTCTATGCCTGTAAGTCAAATCGTAGTAAAAGCATCTCCTATATTGTTACCCAAGAATTCCCTATTAAACTAATACTCTAGATACCTATATGATATTCTGTGAAATTCTTTACATAAAAATACCAATTCAGTATTCTCTAAATTAAAATATTATTATATATATGCAAATTATGGTGATTAGATGAAATTTGACTCAACTGTGATAAGTTCTACGGAATTTTCTGTCAAATGGACGTAATCACACAATTTGCAAGCAAACCAATGCATATACCTACTACAATATTGCTCGATGTCAAAGTATTCCATTCGTGGGATGAGATGAACGACAGTAATAGAAAACAGTAGAAGAAGAAAATATGAGAAAGAAGATGACGAATAAAAAACGGAAGACGATGATAAAAGTATCGAAAAAAGCAAAAAGAACAACACAAGAAAAATAGAAAAGAATGAAAAAGAAGAAGTATTAGAAGACGAAAAAGAAAAGAAAGAAAGAAAGAAATAAGTAAAAAGTAAAGTAAAAGAAGCAAAAGCGACAACAACGAAAAGAAGAAAAGGAAGAGTATGGAGAAGAAGTCAAGAAGAAAGAATGGAGAAAGAGAAGGGTAAAATTAAAGATATAACATGAAGCAAAAGCAGAGAGAAAGAAGGATAAACAATAAAGTAACAGATAGAGTGATAGCAAGAACGAGACGAATGAAGAAAAAAGCTTTTGATCAGTGTATCGAAAGTCAAAGACGTACAAAAGACGGGCATACTCACATTGGGCCTTTCTGATGACGCCAACGATGTTTTCCATGGGTATCTTAGTCCGTGGGAGGCAGACAGCTACCGGGGGCAGCATAATGTCTCGTAGAATGCCAAAATGGCACTCAGGCGAAATCTGCCTCATACAGCCGGCGTGGGTCTGTGAGGGGATCATAAAATTGGCTAAAATATAGTAATTAATTTAAATGCAACAAGTTGGTCAAACACAGTGAACAGGTCAAATACGGGCAGATACAATACATAAAGTAGGTCAAATACATAATGGGTCACGGTAAAGTAAACTTGACTAGACGTATTTCTAAATACTACCAATGGAAAGGTTTGAAATGACACCTCGTCTACTACTTATTAGAAAAGATTGGACAAAGAAATGAATCATTTTGGACATAATGAAAGAAGTATCTATCTATGAATGCAAATCTCACCGTGACTCCACACCACTCGCATCGATAAGCAGTGAGGCATTCGCTCGACCAGCAAGTCTTTCGACAGACGGCGCATTTGGAGTTACTGGGCAGGTTTCCTTCCCGCCAATGATGTGCGGGTTTGTATGTCGCCTGAAAGAAGAGAAAGAGATGGGGGAGGGAGGGGATTTGAAGAACTACACACGTCAAAGATCTATAAAGTTTTTATACAAGTTTTTATTCATACTTATTGATTATTGTACGTATATTTCAATTAGCTACATTGATATACGGTCCGTGAAAACATAAAATCAGATAAAAATGTTATTTTATAGATTACATAGAAAGGAAACATTACTCCCAGTAACTTAAAACTCACAATATCTCGCTTATCCGAGAGGCTACCGAAAAATCACTTTCACTCTTAAAGAAGTCGGGATATTGTTCCATTGTTATCTCAAAAACTATTAAACAAGTTTGGATTTAGTAAAATGTTCTATTCGAAATTATATTGTTTCTTAGAATATTATAAACAATTAATTTGATTATGTTACTTTCATCGGCTGCTATTTTTTAAGCTTTACATGTTCTTGTAGAGAATGTATTATATATAAGCCTAGTAAGCGGGTTTTCATATAAAAAATATATTCTATACCAATAGTCATCATCTTGCCTCTTCCTCAACGTATATACATATGTATATCCATGATATTATTAATCATTATGAAATACATAATAGTTTATTAAATATTTATAAATAGACTATTCCATCGGGTCCAATAAACCGGTAAAAGATACCAAGCATGTATACTCCAGTACACATGTGTGAATGCATATAATATATAAAACGACGTATGAGAGTACCATGACACGAAGAGACACACATCAAATAAACGATATAGAAACAAACGGAATCTATACTGCAACAGCAGATGATAATCACAAATTTCATTTCCATGCCCGTTTGTTAGTTATTACTGAGCCAAGGGAGACGAGACTGAGAAATAGATTGATTGATACGAACGAAAGGAAAAACGCCTTGGAAGCAGAGAGAAGGTTAGAAAATCTGTCTCATTTCATTCTTCCATTGTCGAATGAGCATTATTGTGGTTGCCTTCATGTCTGCTTTGCCTCCTTGCCCGTCGTTGTTTCTTCCACGGCCTCCCCCACCCCCTTCTTTCCTTGAAGCACTTCAAAACAGGAAGCTGATTTGATTGATTTAGTAACATAAGGTTAGCTCGTTCGCTGGCACGCTTTCTTGTTCATTGCATTGCCTTGCATTGCATTGGCTGGTTGGTTGATTCTCTTTGGTCCTTTTCTCGGATTTCGCTATATATAACACAGACGAGAGCAAGTTTAAAACAGTCTAGAGCAATTCTACCTTTGTAAAAGAAAGGGAGAAAGACCTAGAGAGACGAGGGAAGGTACTGAGAGCCAACGAGTCTTCCTTCCCTCTTTGGGGTGAAATATAATTTATTCCTTCGTCTCAAATGGAATGGAAATTGCTGAAAATGGATTTAAGAGAAAGAAAGAGAGAGAGCGGACGAACGAATAAAAAAGTCTCTGACACATTTTATATTTCTCTTCGTTTTATTCTCCCGTTTTTCTATTCTGATTCTGTCTGTCTGTCTGTCTGGCTGGCTGGCTGGGCTGTCCGTTAAATAACGGTGTGTAGATAGATAGATAGATAGATATGTAAGTCAGATTGCGTCGTAATATTAAATATTGAATTCCCCTGTCCTTCTTCGACTCTATCTCCTCTCCCAATTTTACTGACAAGAGTAGACTGAGATTGGGAACTAAGCGGTGCGAGAAAGGAAGTTTTCCCTCCGAATAACGTGTGTGTTTAATTTTGAACTGGCACACTTTCTTCATTGCAATCTTCTTCTTCTACAAGAAGACATGGCTAAACATAATTATTCATGTCTGAAGCTGCTTAGATGTTGGATTATATTCTATATCTAGACTGAAATCCTTTTTCTGAATCACACCTATGTACAAAGTGCCAATCTCGGTAACATAAGACAAATAGCCATTTTCTAGACATTACGTACAATTTTGCATTTCTATCTCCATAATCTCTCGAGTAAATATGATTGGATCAGTTACAATTCTTTATTTCAAAATAAATGGATACACAGTTCTTATAAGGCTATTATTGCCTGTGTGATATAGGTTCGATATTGATTGGTTAAAATATGCTGAATGTAGGGCAATTTAGAGACCTATTCGGTAAGCCGATGAAATACCTGCATGGAGAAATCCTAGATTATAAGTTTAGATAATTGTGTTACATGCATATATGTTGGATGTCTGTTATTGGAAGAGATCCTGTGGTATATATTGTGTGGATGACATTATGTTTAGACTTTCAAATATGGTCAGTTATAATGCATATACCTACATAGTTCAATTCTTACAAAACTTTGTACACATTCTATTGATTTAATTGATAAATATTGATTTTTAAACATAACCATTCCTTCCTATAAATCACCCTGAAATTTATATTAATATAAAAATCAACTTTCTTTCAAATTCTCTAATTTAGTTTATTCAATTGTAGGGTTGAAGAAGGTGTATTTTTAAATATTCTTATTTTTAATCGTTTTGGCAAGATCAATTCTTCCATTAAATATGTAAAAATGTATATTATAATAAACACAATCAAAAATAATAAATATTCCATCTTGTTACAAATAATTTCTAGGCCCAAGATTGTTAATTTTTTAAAGACTTTTTAACACTATTTGAAAGAATAGTATTAGATTTATTTTCTGATTTAATCATTATTAGGTATCTTATAAAATGTATTTTTAAAATTACACCATTTCTAAAATGAGAATTGTTTAAAATTTGCTTTTAGCTACATTGAAATAATTAAAATATCTGTTTTGTAAAATATTATTAAACAAAACATATTTTACCATTTGTATCCCGTAAATGAGAAACATAATGTTACTATCGAAATTGTCGTTAACACAGTAAAATGTATAGTTTTAGGCTTTATATCATATAAGGTCAAACATTGAATATCGCTTCTTAGTTATTTTTCCTCCATTTGACAAACAGTTTTGAGGAGTATCTAAAGAAAGAATCTTTAAACAGAGAACATATCACAGCAATAAGCCAAACGACGACTATATACAAGTATGAAGTAGGTAACTCACCAAAGATTTGTCGGGAGTGTATGTGGAGCCCTCTTTGCAGTCGTTGCTGACGTAATCCTGACAGTCTACGTGACAGTAATACTCACAGACTGAAGAAAGACAAGAGTGGGAGTGGGAGAGAGAGAGAGAGAGAGATACATAATAGTGAGAAATAGTTCCTTTACACAGGTAAGATAACACTTTATAGTACACACGTGAAAGCTGGCATGATGTACTTACTTATCGATTCATAATTCAACAAATTATCAAAACAATAATGTATCTTACTTTTGTACTATTTTGCATGATGAGTTAAGCTGAAGAAGTACTGTTACTGAATCACGTGATTAACTAACCAACCAATAAGATGTTGGCTTGACAGAAAATAGTTAATAAGTCTATTAAGCCAATCGGTAAGTTCATCAAGCCGGCTTTACGCTGGCCTGACCGAGTGGACGGGGCTATAAAAGAAGCTGACAAGCTTAATAGATGAATATAACTCACTCAAAGAATTTAATATAGGGAGCTACTAGTGTAGGAGCTATAAGGGCTACTAACATGTTTTAGAAAAATATACTTCTCATGCAAAATAAAAATAAAAATAATTAAGCGTTAAGTATCTTTTTTCTTTTTATTTCTAACATTTTAGTAGCTTTATGGGGTTTCCATTAATTCATTCTTTTCAACTTTATATTATGGTAATCAGATCATTTTAATATTTAACTCACTAAATACACCAGTTCTCGATAAATATCCCAATAAGTTTGTATTTCTCAAAGAAATTGCGCGTACAATTTTTTTACACAACTTATGCGAAGTCAGTAGTGAGTATTAAATCATTCAGCATCAAGATACAAATTAATAAATACAATTAATTACAATTAATTAACCCTATGAACCCCAATTACCTAATAACCTTCATTACCCCTGACCCGAATACAAGACAAAATCAGCAGTCATCATGACTGATTTAATTACACAAAGGAAATACTTTTTGACTTGAATTTTACTTTCTTTTGCATCAATTAATAACACTTTGTTTGACATTACACGAATACTGGAAATGAATTGATTTTATGTTCAGTATAGTGACCCAATCATAACAATAAATTAACCCACAATTATATTACAACTATATCATCTAGAATTGCAATTTGAGATTTCATCATGTAATTGAATCATTTTCTAGTTTTCTAAGCAACTGCTTAAATCACCTTACCTTCAGCTATGACTAAACGCTAAACAATCAAAATAGTTATCGATTGTAATAGGTAAAGATATGTAACAAAAAGTTGCAAATAAAAAATTCGATCCGATTAGGTACAATAATTATTTTTTTCGTGTTTTCTGACAATTCTTTGCCAAAAACCATGAATTGAAAGCTACATAAAGAATTATCAGGATATGATGAGGCTTAAGCGATTAGAGGGAAATGTTCCAATCCTCTTAATGCACAATAAAAGGATTCTATAATGGAATATTAATTATTTGATATTTCAAACAAAACTCATTAGTTAAAATTTTAATGACTCCGTCTTTATTTTGTAATTTTCTTGCTTTTGTTGTAAAAATATCGAAACGCTTATTTAATATTACGTATTATTCAAGTAATCATGCGAACGAATTAAGCTGCTTTATACTTTGCTCTGAATTAGAGTGCATCTATTTGTCAAATATTTTCAGAAATTATTTACACAATATTGAGCAAGTAACAAATTCGCTACAAATAATCAATATCTATATGAGCATCACATTTATAGCCTGTTTTGCTCAATCCTGTCAATTCAGGTGGCATGATAAATCTCAGGCCCATCCCTAGGCTTTAAAGGTCCTATGAGCTGTAATATTTCCAAAAATTAACATTAAAAAAATATATAATTGATTTTAATATAAATTCTAATTTATGTATTAATCAGTTGTATTAATTGATTGTGTTGACTCTGAAAGATATGTTGATATTACGTAACATGTATAATGTTAATTTTTTTTAATACTTACAAATCTTGGTATTTTTATTGAAATATTTATGTGCGAAAACTGTATTTTTTCAACGCCCAATATAATTTAATGTTAGTGTTTTTAAAAAGCAGCAATAGTTTGGGAGAGCTTACTTTCACAACGGAGAGCTTGTCCGTAGTCGAGACGTTTACGGCAGACGCTGCAAAAGTTGCGTTTGAAATGCCCTGGTTCTGACCAACAATGGGAGACTGGTTTCTGGAGTGGGCAAGGGTTGAGATATGGGTGGGTTGTTTAGGACAGTGAAGTAACAAGAGAGGAGAGAGGAGAGAGGAGAGAGAAGAGAGAAGAGAGGAGAGAGGAGATAGGAGAGAGAAGAGAGGAGAGAGAAG
>JAYRBW010072994.1:0-25940 GCA_036023295.1 Invenusta paracnida
TAAAATGAATTTAATAAAAATATTTAACACTACTTCTAGTCTACCCTTTTACATAAAATTCATTAAAATAAAACGATGTTATAATGACGAAGATTTACAACGCAATGCATATGAAATCAATAAGAGTCAATACTCTATGTATTACTCTATGCTTGAGAAATGTTAACAGCTCTAGTCATTAATGCTAAAGAGAATAGGCCCATTTTTGACCGCTAATAAATCGGGCTAGAATGCACTAAAAAGCATATTTTTGGTATCAGTGTAATCGCCAAGCTCTAAGGAACAAAGTGCACCTAGTAACAATTTTAGAAAAAGTTTCTAAATACTTTTTTAAAATGGGTTAATTTCGATGAAAAATTGTTTCTTCTCCTTCTTCTTAATTTTATCTACACAAAAAGACCGTGTCATAAATTTGAAAGCCAAGAAACGAGCTTCACAAAAGAAAAACGTTGAATTGATATTGATGATAGAAAGTACAACCATTAAAGATAGATATTTTATATTAAAGGACGCCAAGATAAAAAAAAATCAAAATTATGATGATGATATATACATATAATAGTACAGCCATCGAAGAAATTGATATAGACATGGCGCCAAGATATAATTGTTACAATACTTTTTGTTTAAAATGCATAAATATATAGATCAGTATGGAACATGCTATACGTCTAAACTGTAAAATTCTTAACAATATGATAACAAAAATTATGAAAAATTCCTTGGCATTGGGACATTTTTACAAAAGTAATGAAACCCACTGGAATGCACAAGTGGTTGCTTTAAGTAAGCCTATTATTTTACTATGTTAAAAAAATTATAACATAGTAAAATAATATAATTTATACCATTGCCATGATATTTTTCAAAATTTTTGATGTCATATTTGTATGTATTTTTCAGTATAGACGAATTATGTTCCATATTGATCTATACATTTATGCATTTTTAACAAAAAGTATTGTAACAATTATATCTTGGCGCATGTTTATATCAATTTCTTCGATAGCTGCGCAATATGTATCATAATTATAATTTTAACATTTTGTTTCTTAAGTCGTGGCGTCCTTTTTATATCATTATTAATGGCTGTGCTTTCTATCATCAATATCATTTCAACGTTTTTCTTTTGAGAAGCTCGTTTCTTGACTTTCATTTTTGTCAGGCAGTCACTTTTGTGTATATAATAATAAGAAGAAACAATTTTTCATCAAAATTGACCCCTTTTAAAAAAGTATTTAGAAACGTTTTCTAAAATTGTTACTAGGTGCACTTTGTTCCTTAGAGCTTGGTGATTACACTGATACCAAAAATATGCTTTTTAATGTATTCTAGCCCGATTTATTAGTGGTCAAAAATGGGCCTATTCTCTTTAGCATTAATGACTGAAGCTGTTAGCATCTTTTAAGCCAATTGCTGACGCTCTTGTTTTTGGCTTGACGATACTACCGCACCGTCTAATTGTAGATTAAATAATCAATTATTTACAATTATAAAGAGAAGATTTTTATGAAATTCAATTTTTAAAAATATTGTTTTATTCGAATTACGCAAGTAAGATATATGTGTCAAAGTTAAAAGCTTTTCCACAATATCTAGGAAATAGAAAATGAAGTCGTTTTCCAACTATTACTTTATCGCGGCACTTTTTATAGTTATAAAATTTACTAACTATATTGAAGGAAGGCCAATACCTCGATTCGCTAAGCGAAATATTGATGTCACTCCTATTGTTACCGAAGGACACGCATCAAAACTGGAGGATTTGCATCGGAATGATAATTCTGCTATTGACAAGATCATTTCCAAGGATGAAAAGACTAAAGAAGACGATTCATCTCAAGAACATCCTATTGCCATAAAAGATCAAGATTCTAAAGACCACGATAGTGGATCTAAAGATGATTCTTCCAAAGAAGGTGAGTCTTCGAAAGATGATTCTATAGCTAAGGAAGATAAGGAATCAAGTGAAGACACCTCTTCAAAAGAAAATCATGGTTCAAACACGGGGGATTCTTCGAAAAAACATGATACTGAGAGTGAGAAGGAAACCCACGACTCAAAAGAAGAACATTCAAAGGAAGACAAGACTTCGGATAATAAACTCATTTCTAAAGAGGATAAAAGTTCCATAGAAACTGATACCAATGGAGATAAGTCTTCTAAGGTCAAAACTGAAGATACAATGGATAAGGATTCCAAGGATTCCAATTCCCAAGAAATGGACGCTTCTAATAAGAATCATGCTCCTAAGAAAGATCCCGATGCCTACGAAATTGACGATTCTGAAGATGACCGGGATTTGGATGACTTAAAAAATCACGAGGATGACCATATTACCGACAAAGACCATGATTTTAATGAAGATTATGATGCAGATGGAGATCATGATCCTTACAAACATCAACACTTTAATCCTTTTCGTCCTAAGCATCAGCATTTCAAACACGAAAGGCATCGTGACAATCCTTTTGGCTTCAACACAAAAAATAAAGAAGAGCTCATGGAAAGCTTAGTAGATGTTGGAAGTCAGTTGGTTGAACAATTAGTTGAAACTGAAAAACATCACAAGTCAGAGATGCATCATTAATAATATTAATAATATTTAAAAAAGATACAACTATTATAAAAATGTTGAAAGAATATCGAAGCCATATATTCATTTGGAAGTAGCATTGAATATGTATAGGTAATAATTTCTTTTCGTAATTCAAATTTATTAACATTAACAGCTATTTAAATTTAAAAAATAAAAAATAAACTTTAGAAATTGGTTTATTTTAACAAACCGAAGCCAAGAAACTAATAGTAATACACTAAAATGTGTATTTATTAATACAAGAAATATCCACACTTTGTTACATTTTCAATTGTACACTATGTACTATAAACTATTTCCTGTATATTTCATTTCATCCACGTCATAATATTAATGTATACTTGTATTTTATTCACAATAAATTATTTAAACTTATTAAATAAAAACATTGTATTTGTTTCTTCATAGAATACATAGAATACATAATTTAATATAAGTTATAGTGCTAGTGCTAGTGGCAGTGCTAGGGAATGTACATTTGAAAGTCAGTAATGCCAATGGTGGTTATTTTATGTTCTATGATGGTATACTAAAAACTTTTGAAATATATTCGCATAGAAGAATATTATTTATGTAATAAAAAATTATGGTATTTTAATCATTATTATTAAATAATAATTTAATTTTAGAGTTCACAAAAATTATACGAATTTGTTACTGTTAATTCATTTTAATAATATTTATATAGGAAAGTTTCAAAAATTTATTTATATCGTATTTTGCTATTACTAACTAATTTACGAGTAATCTTTAGCGATTGTTTTTTCCTCTCATACTCATAGTCATAGACATAACTTCATTTTACAAATGTTTTATCAATATAATATGCCTTCATGATGTATTCTTAAATGATAATATTACACAATTATCCTAAATCATATTTTTTATTCATATACGCTTTTAAATAATCTTTAACGCATTCATATGTATAATTAATGTGTTTTATTATTGTAGTAGGTATATTCATTTTTTGTTCGTTTTGTGATAGGTAAACATTGTTAATTATATTAACAAGTTATTCATGTTATCATAGTATACGATAGATTTTTCATTATAATGTCTATCATACTATGTTTGTAATATGTTTAAACATTTTGTAGTGTTTTTTTTTCATTTTAGATACCAATTATATTATAAAATAGAACATATTTAAAAATAGCAAACTTTATATGCAAAATAATAATCAAATTCATAAATTATTAAAATTATAATTAAAAAACTAATTAAATATTCTACTACTACTAAGTAGTAAAAATCAATAATAGAATTTAAATGGTGATGGCTATTTTTTCTCCGATAGTAAAAATTTACTTCAGTTACAGATCTATGACATTCTCTTATAATTTTCTATATTCATTAAGTTATTATATTGTAAATTGCGTCATTATTATTACTTAATTATTACTCACCGTTACATTCTACTTAATTTATTGCAAATTTCATAATTTTCAAATTCTTCAAAACTACTGTTAACAAATGTATTTAAAAAAATTATATTTTGGTATTATTATAAATTGAATATAAATGTTAAGAAAAACATTCTAAAATAAAAAAAAATTAAGCTCATGATACACACATATACACACACACGCACATCTATTTCTGTTTCAATTAATTTTTAGGAATTAGTATACTATATACTGTACATGGGTATACTTTCGATTGGGTTTCGATGTGGCTTTATGCAACGCATAATCTACGGAATTGGTTTCATAGGAAAATTAACGACCATGGCTAATTATGGCGAAATGGTCAATTATGCTCTGACAGTAGTGGTGCCTATGGTAAGAATTGGGTAACAATATTGTATATTCACGTATATATATATATATATACCTACGACCTTTTCCATAAATCACAAAATGTTACAATTTATTAAAATGCTACTGTTATGTAGCACATTAACGACATCCTTCCACATATACATCTTAAAATAAAGGAGATGTATAGACGAAATAGATAAAGATAGTTTTTAATTAAAGGAATGAGATTATTTAATTTTAATTCAAATGTTAATACCACGAAAAGATGTGATCATCATCGGCAGTGTGATTCCGCATATATTGAATAGCGTGAAAGCAATGTGGACAATACAGTTAAAGTTGACAATACAACTTGACTGTACGTCCATGGAACTGCACTGAAATTCCCAAAGCTTAAAATGGTCACTGAGAAATAGTCAGAACAGTTTCTAAAGTTTCTGTTAAATAGTAAATGTTATTTAAAGAATTTTAATACTTTTCATTTATTTATTCCTTTCATCTTTAATTTATTTGATAAGTAATCTTCTACTCTTTCTTTAATTTATAGTTATGGATATTTGTGACATTTAAAAAAAAATTAAATTAAATTTATCATTATTATATTTAAATTTATATTAATCTATATTTTTGTCACTTAGTACATGTATTAAATATATACCTACTACATATATATAATTCGCGTATTATATTCCGATGCCTATGGTATATTTCTGTATAAATATAGTAAATTAACGTTTTAATTTGTAATTTAAATTAAATTAAATTAAATTAATCTATATTTATAATGTACGTCATTAGAAATATTGTAGATGATTGTAGTTCTTGAAAAATAACCAGACTTATATAATGAACTTTTAATAAAACTTTCTGCTTTAGCCGTTATCGTTAGTGACTTTGGCACCTATACTTCATGACATCAATGAGGCACAGTTGCAATGCATTTTGGCGACATTATTCGCAGTTCCAAGATCATATTACTATTGCTACGAAATGCAGGTAAGAATTGCTCCATTATTTCTAAAGGTATTTAATTCCATTCCTGACAAACAGTAGCTAATCGAATTTCGCCATTCCATAAATTTGTGAAGCTTCCAGACGCTCCTTGACAAAGCCCCAGAAATTCTCAATGGGGTTGATGTCTGGAGTCAGTGGAATCCATAATAACATGAAGTCTTAAGGACTTCAATGCATAGAGTTCGCAGTTAAATGAAGCAGTTATATTTCTGAATTTTTGCTGGTATGAAGCATAGGTGTTCAAAATATTCTTTTCCTACTTCTTAAATGGACAGTGCGGGTTGCACATTACATAGATATAACATTGTCTCCCAGTATAGGACAGACATAGGACATAAAAAAGTTGACGATAGGGGAAAAAAATAAATTATAGTATCAAATTTGAGAAACAGTACTACTCTGCCACATCCCAATTGAATCATTCTTTGGCCCATTGAAGATGCGAACAGCGTGATAGAAGAGAATAATATTTTGAAATATGACGATGTAATCCCAGTTAGTTCATCTCTGATGAAGAACTCCCTGTTACTGATCTTTATTTGAAAGAAGATTACGCCAAAGAGCCCAATTCTGCCGTTGAGTAGATAGTTAAGGCCTTCTAAAGCATGGAAGATCATTTGCGACACCACTTTGACAAAGTTTCTAAATAGTAAATCAAGAAACTCCAAATCATTGTTGTAGTTCTTGCAGCAATATTTAGTGAAGTCGCTGATTGAGATTATGTTGAGTCTTTGTTGGTAATAAATATGACTTTAAACTTTCTTTATTTTAGATAAATGTTGCTTTTATATTGACACAAAATGTTTGTCTCTTAACAGATATTAAATTTAAGAATAAAATTTGTATATATTATAAATTGAAAGCAGCATGCCCATATTAGGTATATATTAGCAATATAATTACAGTATATCCCCATTCTCTTCTTAAACGACATATACACATGTAATACAAAACAGTTAAATTATTATTCACAGCCGCAATTTAAAACCAAATAAATATTCTTCAAGCGTGACAGAGCATACGTCTCCAGATATTTAAAATCTTATCTGATCTTATTATCTTATAGGAATATCTGCAATTTTGACTAAAATTATCTTTTAAAGAGTTCGAGTCACTCATGTTTTTATTTCAAAATATGTTTTTATTCCAATTTATAAAGTGAGTATAAACTGATTTATAATTGATATGCATATATAACAAAAAATTAACATCCTTTTCTGAGAATATTCTATAAATATAGTAAAGTAAGGGTCCCGGAGGGCATTTCTTTCACAAGGGGCTGTGTATAACACAAAAATAAAATAAAATAATATAATATATAACATTTTAAATTTACGTATTGTTTTAAATGCCAAATATTTTACTTATAAGCTTTAATATCTATTAAATCTCTTTCAAGGAAATGCGAAGGCTTTATTTATTAATTTCAACATTGATATCTTCTTTGGCATCAATGGCAATTTCGAAAATTATGACGCCAGAAATCAAGAGATCGAAAGTTATGTTCAATACCCTAGCGTCAACGCCTACAAGGTATGAACAAGAATCTTATTTCTAAAATATGTGGATAAAAAAATGGAAATACTTCAAAAATCGTTTTTAAATTTATTACAGAATATTTAAAGATATACTAATTTATAAATTCAAAGAAAGACGATAACAATTTAGAGAATTGTAAACAGGGACTACTATAACACCTGTTTAAAGTATTCCTTATCGTAAAAAATTGTAATTTTTTCCTAAATTATATCGTTCATTCATCCTCACCAATGTACCTCCAATGTTGTTGTAACTCCAATTGCACCTCCTAATTACAACAAGGAATTATAATAACATTATTACACCATGAGTTAAAAGTGAATGGTCATTGATTTTTCAGTTATATCTCTCCAAAAACTTCTAATAACAATACTTGAATCACATGGTTCGTAATTTTTTGTTCTAGATATAGAGCTATGGATATAATTAATAATATTGTGCAATACGCAGGTATCGATACACCCTTATGAGCGGTTTACTTTACGGGTCTCCGGTTGGCTTGGAATTCTTTCTGCACACACATTTTATAAGAATGGGAATAGCTTTCGTAATGAGGCTATTTGAATCGAGTTTCAGTGAGTGTATTGGAGCTAAGTCAAAAGTATTATTTCAGGTAATTTATACAACGTGAAATTTATCATTTGTGATTAACTACAGTATACCTATATTATATACAAATTAATCTAAAATATATTATTCCGAATAGACTTCATCAGGTAAATGTTATGACTAAGAATTAAGCGGTTGAAGACGCGCAACGGAACTTTTGATTTAAAATGCTTTATAAAGTTTATGTTCTACTGTTATTTTTTATTCTACTAAATTTATTTCATAATTAATCGGAAAATTGTAAGCCAATAATAATTTAAATATCTATAAAGCATACAGCTGCCTATTAAATTTATGAGATAAAAAGATACTTATAATTATGTTGTAAGAAACGTTATGAATCTGGCAGTATGTCTCAAAAAGTGTAGACATATTCATTCGCTAATTATTTATTATAATATTATTATTATTATTTAGTTTAACAATATATTATTATCACTAATATAGTGTTATAACTAATATTACTATTATTGTTTAGTTTAAATATATATTATTATCAGTAGTAGAAGTAGTATCATAATTAATATTATACCACACCTTGACTATCTCTTCATTACACAGAGCATAAAGTAAATAAAGGTGAACATAAAGGTGAAAATAAAGGTGAATATGTCCTATATAAACATGAATGTGTCGACATATTTGCAAATAATATGTGCACATAAACATGAATATGTTGACATATTCACATATTCTTACATATTTACTGTATGATCCTTCTCGGCTGTCATAAATAATTAATTGCCGATATAGCATGATTTCTATGCAATAACTATATAATAATATTTATTTAATATACGTAAATGTTAAGCTTTTTAAGACGATAAATCTATTTATTCACGTTATTATTAAAAATAGATTGTATAGAAATAATTTATTACTTATGAGTAGCAGAGAAATAATTGGAGAATTTATCTACAGATGAAATATATTTAGAAGTAAATTAGGGATATTTTTGTTTTATGTAATACTGCAGCTCAACAGGTTAATTTCAAAAAGTTATTAATTTATATTATTTATATTGAATATTACTCTGATTCACACAAAGTTAACGTGCACTAGAATATTCCTAATTAAATAAAATGTATAATACATTATTGTATAATATATATTATTTATTTTTATTTATTTATTTATTATTATTTATTATATAAAATACGTATTATTATTAGCAAAAGATGGAAAAAAGTGTGTTAGCTAGCTCATATAATAAAAGAATTGAAATAAGCTTAAAATTTGATAACTGATTTAAATAATACTATATATTACTTGATAAGTATATAGTACAATTTGTCAATATGTATGTTCAGTATCACAAGACGACACTAGTATACCTATCTTTTATTATATTTTCTATAAATTATAAATGTAGAATATACATAGTAGAATAAATTGAATAGTATCAAAATAAAACATAATTAATTACAATAAAATGTTATTTTATATATATATATTTTAAATAAATGTTATGCATATTTCAATAGATTTATGATACAAATAACACAAATGTGTTATATTATACAATGTATATATAATGCATATATAATAATGTAATATATATAATGTATATAATGTAATAAATATATTATATTACGTGCTAAATATTATTATTTGTGTTTTATTACACACATTTTGTCATGTTTGGATAATATGGCAAGTATAACAGTTTTGTGTTGAATACTTTAGGATCTTATTGTGTTTTATGTTCTTCATACTTTGGAAAGCAAATCAAGAAAGTATTACATTTTGGACTAAAAATCACCTAAAATAAATTATTTCTTCTTAGAATAAAATTTTAAAAATAGTAGTACAAAAAGTGATGCTATTCAAATTTGAGTGCCCTAACAAAGGTTGTTAGACAAAAACTATAATTTTTGCATTTAAAAAACGTTCGATATTGCGTACCATATTTTTTTTTCATGTATGTTAAAAATCACATGAAAATCTATTAAAATTTAAGGAGTATAAAAAAAATACGAAAAAGTTGTAGAAAAAGACCAATAACTAGAATTATGAATAAATAAGTAGATATTTGAACCACAATATATTTGGTTATATAATAGTTCTTAGAATGAAAATTGATATTCTGAATAGTTCTTAATGACTTTATACGGAATAACATCTAATTATTTCACAATAATGTATTTATTTTAAATGGTAGCTGTTTTAAAAATGCTTGATCTTGTGATATTCTATAATAACTACTGTACATATATAAATTGGGTGAATGAGTTTATAATTATCATAAAATTATACATATAAAAAATAAGATTACACAGAATTAAAGTATTTAAGGTATGTAAATATATCTTTCTGAATGTATCTCAATTCTAGGAAACCATGACCTACATTGCATATCCCATAGCGGCTTTAATTGGATTTTCATGGAATGATATCAGAATAATCTGTCGACTTTTTGCGAACAAATTTCTTTATACGGATCGTCTTGTCTTGGAGGCATTGCGTAGGTTTTCAAGAATGCATCATTTAACAATAGAATTAGAATACATACAACCCTCAATGCTAATTCTATGCGTTTACCTTTATCTGTTTTATTGCTTAAATTTGAGTACCAGTAGTTATCAATCAATGTATGACGTCATTAAAATATATGCATTTCGCTTATTAGTAAAATAATAATATATTATATTTCATGCTACAAAAATTATTAGGAAATAAAAATGTTGGTACCTAACAATTGATATTATTCTATCACATTTAATCCTGCTTTCTTGGTGAGATCTAAACTAATATTTATTTTATTGCTATAATTCTATAAGGGGATAGTTTAACAATCGATTATTAATTAATTTACTGGCTATGTTTGTTTGTTTTCAAAACTAAAACTAAAACTGTTCTGTATTTTTATTTATTATAAATCTGTTATACTTTAGTTTTTCTTGTACTTTAGTTTCAGGAAATCACAATATAACACTTTCGAATGGAGACAACATTAAAATCACAGTGAGTGAATTAAAATATGGACCCTTATCGTTATTTCATTTGAATATCTTACAAATGCGTTATTATGCTAAAATGATTTTCTCATATTTTTTGTGGCTTTGTTACATTTGTAAAGGAAGGAATTTCCAATATTTTGTGACATTATAAAGTAAATGAGGAATCCCCTATTTACCATGCTAATTTTCTCTCTGTTCAGGATAAAGGAATGAAGTTGGCCTTTTTCTTCCTACCCGGATCTGTATGTTTGAGCCAATTTGTGATCCTTGCCTGGTTCTTGCGTCAACTGCTACCAAACACCAGCTTCTGGATTAGTGGTCTACTTGTTCGAGCTTTCATCTGTGCATTTCTAGGGAATATTATATCCACTGCCTTCATCGGTAGGTCTACATACATATATACAATCATATGGTATCATTAGATACATTATATACAGTACCATATATATTGTAATAATTTATACATAGTAGCGTACATTTCATTCGTTGACGTTCATTTCTCTTTAAGCGTTCGGTTTATTCTTATATCATCCTGTCAATGATATTATCGTTATATTTTTATTGTTTAACTAAATTTGATGTTCAGTACTATAATATATATATATATAGACTCATACATTCGCTCCGTCAAAACGAATGAAAGTCACAATACGTGACATTATTTAATTCAGTATAAACATTTCAAAATTATTAGGAACATTTTTTTGTCATTTTTTGCCTTTTTTGGCTTATCTATAGAAATAAATTAATGAAATGCTTCTTTTTATATTAATGAAATGCGTTTTTATCCATTTTAAAAATATTTCCAATGATGTAATTATATTATAATAATTTGTTTTCATTAAATATATTTTATTTAAGTCAATGCAAGACACGATTATTATATAAACATATATTTCATTGTAAATTGTAAATTGTTTTCCCGACAGCGTCAATTATTTGAAAGGAAAGATCTCCTTCGTTTGAAAAGATTTTTTTGGATCTCACCCTGGCCTAAACGCACGATAAAAACATGTAAATTATGGTTGAATTATGGAACACAGTGAATCGAAAATAATGTTTTAAACTTTATTTAAGATGATGTATGTTAATGTCCATTATTTATATTTGTATATTCCATATATTGTTGTTCTTATTCGAAATGAAAATTTTATGATTCAAATTCATATTTCATGTTAGTCTATAATATATATATTCGGATATTTTTTAAATGCTCTGCATTTAAACTTCATTTAATCAATTATTGTATGTATTTGAAAAAAAATCGTTTTTGTACCGCAATTTAAGGGACTTATATTGAAATTGAAAGTTATATCTACCGTTAGTAGTACCAACTGCGTTTCACTTGTTAGTAAAATTGAAAATACTTTCTTATAAGATTTCGTAATAAATATTCGTTCTATTTTCAAATTAAATATAATTTGATGTGTTTTTTAATCATTAAAGTTAAAATTTGATATGCTAATATCACTTTTGATATGTTATTTATGGAAATAATTTGAGACTTTAAAACATTACACATAGTTCAATCGCTTATATATTGCCAATTGAAATTATTGAAATTGAATCAAGCAACAATTTTCCAGAAAACACATCGTTGATTATGCAAATAATTGTGTCAATTAATTCCAAATTTATTAGATATACAGGGAGAGGTCCCCTTTTAACACGAGAGGATAATTAAGGCCTGTTTATTATATTTCTCAAAAGTGTTTAAAATGATGCAACTTTATAATCAATGACAATAAAATTCAATTATTAGTTTCAATGGATTTAATCTTGTAATGTGGACATAAAATATATTATAAATTATTTAATAGTGATGATTTTTAAACTTTAATCTTTCAAATATGTTCAGGGTGAAATTATCCATTAAAATGAACACTAACAAATAAAAATTCCCTTTATTTAAATTATAATAAAAATGAAAAATGTTTAATTAATAATTCTGACATGTATAATGATCGATATTACACTAAAAGTACATGCCACTAACTTAAATCGTAAAGAAAATGATTGTATTTCCTAAATTGTAGATAATGATAATAAAATTTATTTGTGAAGGTATTCAATAACAAAAAGAAACTTTGAATTAACAACAGAACTGGAAAACAACAAGTCAGATTCCTTATGTGACACATTTCGTGAAAATGTTTATCATATAGAAGATATTATATACAAAAAATAGATTTCTAAGTAATACAACAGTAAAAAATATATAGGTATACCTATATATGATAGTGTATTACACCATAACATGTGGTGTATAAACAAATCGTCCCATTGTTTAGATTAAAACATTACCACATCTTTGAGTTGTGTAAATATGGCTTATTGTTTTTAAAAGTAAACATTTTAAGTTACTGCTAATAGCACTTTTAAATACGCAAAATACATAATAAAATTCATATAATAAATGTATGTATACACAGCAAGTGATTTCATTATTTATTGTTTATAGCAATTAGTTTAGTATATAGATTAAATGTTTAATACATTATTTTTGTATCTAACAAAAAAGGAAAAATGGAAAATTTAATCGTGGATTAAACGAAAATAATTTTACGGATATTCATGAAAGCCACAGTTCTCCAGTTTATTCAATTGTTAAAATGCGCTTAAGCCTATTTTTATTTTTTTCATCAACCACAGCTTTATCAATATTTTAAATATAATATTTTTTATTTAAATTAAAAATTATTATTAATTATGAAATTAGTCTGTTAATAAGAAATTAGTAAGTAATTCGTTTATTAGATAATTTAATGTTGAATTTTAAATATACAAATTTCGAATATCGAATATTTTGATTTTAATTAAGTTTTTCTCTAGTCTTTATAAACTCGTTCTACAACATTTCAGATTTAGTGAGAGTGAGCATATAAAGTAGTTACACTATATTTATTATTATTACTCTGTGAATGAGCATTCATAAAAAATTATGGAGGTATATAGTTATTCTTACTTAATAGCGGCTAAAATGATGAAATCATTTTTCATTGTTTAGTTTGAAACTATATTGGAAACTTATTTACCTCTACTTTATAGTTAATCAAAAATGTTACAATTAAATACGGTTATTCTTTTAACTTTAGCATAGTGAAGCTAAACAAGATTATAAGGAAATTACAAATTACATATCTGTTTTGAGAAAAGTTTTACTCAACCCCATGTCCCGGATTGCTCGCGTGAATTCGCATGTGCCGATTTAGGTTACCCGACTGCGAGAACCGAATGAGGCAGCGCTTGCACTGATAGGGCTTGTCACCTGAGTGAACTCGGAGATGCTTCGTCAGTGTAGAGCTATCTGAGAAGGCCTTCCGACACATTCGACATCGATAGGGCCGCTCCCCCGAGTGCGTGCGCATGTGCGTTGTGACAGAGGAGCTTTGAGAAAACCGCCGATCGCAGACCTGACAACGAAAGGGCTTGTCCCCGGAATGTGTGCGCATGTGAGCTGTGAGGTTAGCTGCCTGAGAGAAGGTCTTGTTGCACAGCGAGCACTTGAACGGTCGCTCGCCCGAGTGTGTGCGCATGTGAGTCTTAAGGGTACTTGGTCGAGCGTAAACCTTCCCACAGATCCGACACAAGTTTGGCTCCTCCTGTCCAGGATGTCGAAGCAACTGGGAAATCTCGGCCGAAGCTCCACCTCCAATTCCACTGCCACGGCGGCCCCCGTGTCCGATTCCGGTACAGGCCAGTTCATCAATGGGTGGCTGTGAGGCGTACGGCATGTTGTAGTAGGGGTGATGATACTGGGGGTGGTGGGGATGGCTATGGGGTTCTCTGGGACTGATGCCGTACTCAGTCATGCCATAGCCTCTGGGACTGCACAGCGCCCCAGCACCCGAGGTAGAGGGGGTGAGCTGGGGAAGGTGTGTTTGACTAGTATATTGATTTGCTCCAGATTCGTAATAACACTCATAAGGACGCCCGGCAGCTGTGTGCAGTCCCAAGTTCATCTTCATCGATACATTGATGTTCATTGAGGGGAATATCCTCGGAGGCGGGTGATGAGGATGACCTGTGTGGAAGGAGAATGAGGTGTGATGATGAGGAGGCTCTGTGGGGTCGAATTCGTTCCCTCCACCCGCTCCTGCGCTGGCTGCGGCAGCGGCGGCGGCGGCGGCATGCACTCGATATCTGGCTGCTGAGCTGGGCGATGTCTGTCCACTAGCGGTGTAGAAGTTGTGTCCAGTGGCTGCTGCTGTGGGTGTCAGGATGTCCGAAGAAGCGGGCGGGTTGGGTGAGTAGTAGTAGGGGAGTTTGTCTGTGAGGTAGGTGGCCGCGGGGAAGGGGGTATATGGAGTGGTTGGGTCGACACTCGAGTTAATGTAGCTACAGGTGGACATGGAACGTGTCATGTAGGCGGATCCTCCGGAGTGGTGTTGATTCTGGCTACTGGTGGTGTCAAGCGCGTACGCCCCAGTGCCCGTTGGATGGAGACTGTCAGTACCGGAAGGGGGAAGTTCTGGGTCTATACCACACGTTTCCCGTATTTCCTGGCCACTGATGCCCACTGCCAGATCTCTGAAGGATGGAACATTATGAATTGTATTAAAAATTATTCCAACAGATTATTATAAACTTTTTATAGGTCATAGAATAAAATAAATGTTTATTTTATGTTTAAATTTGAGCAGTGAGATTGCTTTGTTAGAACAAAAGTAAGGCCAAAAATATAATTTTAGTGTATATTTTAATTAAATATGTATATGATAATATCATTTAGGAATGTCGTAAGTTTAAACACTTTGTCAGGATCTAATAGATCTACAAGTAAAAATTATCAAAAACGATGACAGACTGTATTCAAGATTGATGTACCACCCTATAACGTCCGAATCAATCATTACGCTATTTAAATAAAAACAGCCTCAGTATTTAAACATCACCTAGTGTGTAAAGCTACAGAAATATTTATTCACATAATTCACATATTTAAAGTTATCTTCATGGTATATTATTGTATAATATTTTTATATTTTACCTAACAATTTAACTCTGCCAATACTCTGCAGTGATGCATAAGAGAAGAAATTTGACATTAACAAAATGTTTAGCAGCGGGGTGTTAAAAATAATTTTCTTTTCTTTACAATGCAACTATAAGACATACACGCTTTTGAATTATACTACTTAGTAAAGGTTCAGTCATACACAATTTTAACCCCCTAATTCAATAATCCACAAACAAATTTTCGATATTAAGTTGTGATAAAGGAGTTGTATTTTAATGAAATGAACTAGGTAAGTAGTTGTCACTTTTAACACTAATTCAAAATAATCGCCATGGAAAATGGTCATACTATATTTACAGTTTTAAAGATAATTCGGGCGATATACGCTTTTGAATATCTCATTTTAAAAGAAAAATTATAGTTTAATTTAAAATATTTTTGAAAATTCTCATTTATATAATGTATAAAAATGTCCAATAATTATACATTTTTATCAGCAAATTACCACCTTAAACAGCAATATATACATCATTTTATCGCGTAGTTTTTAATTGAATCATAAGTTGATAAAACAGCAGTCTGAAAACATTTATGAAAACATTTGTGCTACTTTATAGTTATGTTTAACTACGTGTACTATAAATGTCCTCATCCAAAATATAAGACCCAAAATATTTCATCATAAATCAGTTTGATTTATTTACCTATTTCAGATTGGTATACATCAAGATACACAAATTATAGTATTTGTTGAGAATAAATTACACGTCATAGATCGTCTACATAACTTTTAACTCTGGGTATTTAGAGAAAATCCTTCTAAGGTTTGAGTTATGCACATTCCAATTCCCATCAAACAATTATTTACTGGTTTGGATTAATAACAACTTGTCCAGGTCAGCTAGCTCCTCTTGCAGTCTCAAGTTACTTTGCATATTGATACTGTAATCAATGTCATATTCATCGAATGGTTGTGGATTTTTCCTCGACCGATTTTCCTGTTGAAATCGGTTTGCGTTGTCATCATCAAGTTTTTGCGATGCCCTTGCTGAACGATGTGACTTATCATTACTTTTCAAGTTACTATGTTTAGTTTCGGGGTAATCATCAAATATGCGATCGCCTACTTTTTCATCTTTTGAAGTACGTCGTCCATTAGTAAGGTTACTTTTCAAAATCAACGTTATGCACATTGCCCAAAACAATACATGACTGAACATGATTTTCATTGGCATTTATAATTTGGATAAAACTTTAATTTAGTTTCTGTCCAGCTTTTGGAAGTATTATAATCAAATTTTTTGATAATACATGTCGTAAAGTTTCCAATTTTTCTTTTGATTAAGATGCAGTGTCTTTATGTTTGCAAATCGAATGAATATTTTCAGGAGTAACATTGATTTTTCGTTCTTTGCGTGAAATTTTGAGTCACACGATAATTTAGAGAAATATAAATATAGATTTTGATCTCATATGGATTGTTAATTAATCATTAATTATAAATATTTTAAATATTACATATAATTAACGTGAAAAAATCTATAAATTTGAGGCACTGTAAATTCATATTGAATTTTATTGTATTATCTACTTATTTTGTAGTTGATCATATTATTTAATATATCTGAGTTATTAGATAATGCTACCGTATCGTCAAGCCAAGAATAAGAGCGTCAGCAAGAAGCTTGAGAGATGCCACTAGCAGCTCTAATCAGTAATGCTATAAAGGAGAATAGGCCAATCTTTAATCGTTAATATATCAAGCAAGAGTGCATTAAAAAGTATATTTTTGGTATCAGCCTAATCGCCAAGCGCCTTGGAATACAATTGAATTTTACTAAGTTGAATTTTTAAAAAGGCTTAACTATAGATACTTTTTTAAAAGGTGTCAATTTCCATGAAAAGGTGATTCTTCTTCTTATTAAAAAAAATGACTGCGTTATAAAAATGAAAGCTATAAAGAAACAAGTTCCTCAAAATCAAAAAGTTAAAATGATATTGATGATATTTAGTATATAGCCATTGAAGAAATTGATATATAAAAAAGGTTCTAAGAATTAATGGTTATACAATGCTTGTTATTAAAAACGCTAATATAGATTAATATGTAACATAAAAGTTTATAAACTATAAAATTTGGAACAATTTCTTATCAATGCTACATGTTTAAAAATGAACTGAAACTCCCATGAATACGTAATTAGAATTGTTCTTAATAAACTAATCATTTGTTAATTACTAGTAAATAGTAAAATAGTAAATAATAAACTAATTAATATTAAATTTAGAAATTTAATACAATTTATACCATAGGTAAGAATTTCTCTGATTTTTTATTCATGTGAAAATAAAATTACACGTTATAGACAGAAAAGTATATGAGATTAAATGAAAATGTTACTGATTTGAAGAAAAGCAAACAATTTCAAACGGAAAGATATTTTTAGGTTTTATTTTGATAAAAATATTTAATTTCCATATTCAAGCGTTTAAACTAAAATTAAAAAAATTGAGTATAACTTATACCATTTAGAAAAAATATAATCCATTCGAAATTAATAACATTAACGATGAAATATGCAAGAATATTGTTTGTACTATTTCAGGATTTTATAAATAAATAAATAACTATTATTTACGCTATACATGTATAAAATAAAATAAATTATGCATTAATATAGAAATATAAAAAAATGAATTGATATCTAAACAAAAACGACAGCTTCGCAAAAATTAAAGCCAAAAAACGAGCTCCTAAAAAAAACTAAAATGATACTGATGATATAAAGTACAGCCATTAAAAAATTAATATAAAAATGGCGCCAAGATTTATTTGTTACAATGCTTACTGTTTAAAATACATGAAGAGACCAATAAGGAAAAAATATATGTCGAAACTATAAAATTCCTTAAACAAATATGACAACAAAAATTATAAAAACTTCTTGGCAATGACACATTTTTACAGAAGTAATGGAAGCCACATAAACACAAAAGTAGTTGTTGTAAGTAAACCAATTTTATTACCATAGTAAAATAATATACAATTGCCAAACATTTTTGATAATTTTTGGGGTCATATTTGTATGAATTTTACAGTTTCGATATATAAAATAAATATAAACAAATAAATTAAAGTATTTAAAATCCGTTTCAGACAAATAAAATTAAAATACGATGAGAGCATGATATATTTCGAGCATAAACTCAAAACATATAGAGAATTCTGGGTTTAAAATTATTAAGATATATTGGATGTAATAGTAAAAATGGTATATTTTTAGTAAAAAATTTTTAACATTACTTATATTAGCAGTTACAACTCTTTGTAAGGGATGCAGTGTAATTATATGACAAAAATAAAAAAAATTATTGAGACTTCTTATGTATACCGATATTATAGGTTTTACAATTTTTTATTTGAAAGCGACAAATCAATCTTTCGTCAATTTTTTTAAATAATTATTTATGAGTAAAGTATTAAAATACTATTAATTATGACCAGCACTAATTATATCATTTAAAATTAGCAGTTTTCATCATGTTAAAAAATCAAAATTTAAATCTATAAGGATTGAATTAAAGGTTCTGGTCCTTTCATATAATCAAACTTATAATCCTCGCTCAGACATTATCTTGGCCCTGATTTATTCCCAACCTTGACCTCATCTTACCGGTATCTCGATTGAAACGCATAAATCGAGTTGGCTGAATGACGTGGCGCTTGAAGCGCTACTCCGAACTCCGTTTTCGGTTCGATCTCTCCGAGATACGTTGTCGAAGGGAACTCCGTCAGGGTCTTGTTGCAGACGGCAGAATAACCAGCGTCCATTGCTGGTTCCGGGATAATTCCAATTGTTTATTCTTTGAGAACTGTATTTACCTTTTCGACAATCGAGATTGATTACGTAAGACTCCGAATGAAGCCTTAAATTATAGAAGCATTGAACAGTATATTATATGCATTGAACAGTAACTATATATTTAACAGTTAAATATTTAAATTATACACAAAATATTTGCAGAATACAGCTACCCTTATTAGACTAGTAAAGACATATTTGTAAATACATAAAAATAATATATGTGGAGTAATACTTAGTTATTCTTCATAATTGATTCTTTTTGATTTTTAGTTTTTAGTTTTTAAATAAGAAACTGAAGGATAACTAGTAAACAAAATAATCTGGAATATGTTCGTAAATTGTTTTCAAATATCACACATTAAAATATTATTTATAATTATATGCTTTTCTTTTTTAAACATTATGTTAATTTAGGAATTAGTTAATATTGAGCATAAATCTACAAAGGAATATATATAAACGTTTATATAAACAAAACAAAGAGTAAAAACTTACCGAAATGGTGATTCTCTTTTTAATATATATATATCTTCTCGGTTTAAATGTTGTCCAGTTGATAATTGATTATAATACACTGATAAATAAGGGCCTATTTTCAGGTTATAATTTTAAATTATTTTAAATTACAGTGATCAAGGAGGAAAAATATTCTTTAATATAAAAATTATAAAAAGAAAAAAGTTCGAGTGCAAAGGAGGCCAATTTTATTCCAAATTTGTATTCCTTGAGAGATTAAGGAATATAAGGAAACCGGAGAAACTAATTGGAAGAAAGGGGATTATCCCGGTTTCTTCGAATACATTCGTCGAAGAAGCAGAAGAATAATCAGGAGAGATGCAGTGTGCTATGCAACTTGAATGGTTTCGCGAATCGGTAAGATATATCTGCTAACGGCTTCCATGTTGATTCTCTGCGTGTATATGATACACATAATATATATATTTGTGTATATTATTTTATTTAGTATTGGGCGGTCTACACTCTGATACGCTAGCCAGTTTATTCCCAGTTTTGAGTTTCAATTTGTCCTTCTTGTTTTCTCTTCAAACCATAGGAAAAAGAGCAAGCAGGCGGTTGGAGAGAAGAAAAATATTCCGTTTTTCGACCGCTTAACCGGCATATTATTCTTTTACCGCAAAATGTATATTAATTATAGGGGGAAAGGGGGGGGTGGTGGGGAGTCTCGCAGAACAGCGGTCTTTGCCTCTTGCTCCCTTCCTTCGAGGTTGAAAGAATGGAAGACGCAGAAGCTTTAGCAAGTGCTGCATGCGAAGACCTTCAATGTCTGATTGGTTAATGATAAGAGTTCTGATTAGGGAAAACAAAAATACTTCGTCCCGAACAAACGAAAGCATGCCTTCATTTTGGCTCGCTATAGTGCGTCGCGTAATATGCTACATTTAATTTCCTAGAACACGACGAGTTTATTTTATAATATGTTGTTCATAAGGGGCAGGGCGGGGCGGCTGGCTATACGTAGAGTATCCCGATTCGAAAAACATTTTCGCGTTATATGGCCAGACTTATTCGTCACATGGCTTCCTTTTTGAAAATATGAAATGAAGCGATTTGAAATTGTTGTCAGCATGTCATAGTACATACAATTTTATGCTCTTGCATTTGCATTTTCGTCTATATATTTTATTTTAATCCAATTTTTTGTATTCATAATTTGTAATATAATATGGTTGTTTTGGGGATTTGACAAGTCCTTTTTATACGTGGGTTTTATTCATATACATAAGTGTATTTATTATTATTTTGTCAAACTCATTCTAAATCCAAATTTGCATCTCTTCAAAATTAATATTTTCTACCTTCACATGTCTTTGAGACGCCCCAAAAGTGTTGCCACTTCATCAAGCTTCTTCTAAATTCACAGGAGCTATATGAAGCCCCAGTGTTAAAATGAAAAGCACCAGCTTTTAAAATGTTTTCCCTTTTTACTTTTTTAAGGAAGAAAGCGGATGGGGTGTGTTAACGTATAAAATATCTTCTTTCGAATATTTAATATATTAATATATACTGATACATGATGTATAAAATCATCTTAGTATGTAATTAGTAGCTTAATTTAAATTAAATTTAGTGTTATTTATATATTAAGTTTTGTTTGTGCATTTATATTTTGTCCCTATGCCTTTTAAAATCTTGAAATATTAAATTTTGTTTGGGAAATATATATAATTAATTTCTGCATAAGCATATTGTATTAAATAAAAAAATTAGGTTGCTTTAAATTTGTGAATTTATTAATAATTTTTTGCTTTAAAATACTATATATTTGAAAGAAGATTTCATATATATATTTGGTATAATTTTAGCCATATATAAAATAGAAAGCAATATATAAATGAAAAATATTTCCATATATATATGTAATTTAGCGATTAAAATATATTTAATTTTGGCAGAGAAGTGTATTTGAATCTATAGAATCTTATTTGTAGAATAATGTAAGATTATCATCTTTCATATATACAAAAAAAGGTAATTTACAAAAGAATAATTATATTGATTTGCAGAATCATTTCTCGTATTTAAATATATAATATACACGCAATCTTGTCAATGAATTTATCTATTTGGTGTACATTTTGTAATAATATATCTAGCTAAATATTAACATTTTACTATAATATATTTGATAAATAGTTTAAATTTAATTTTTCAATGTGAAAATGTATATTGTTAGAACATTCACTAATTGTTGTGTTAGTGAAAAATAAATCGAATTTCAAACGTCTAAAATATTATATAAAATTGTTTATTATTCGATTGGAACTTTTGGCCTAGTAAATTCTTGGCATTCATCTTTGTCCTAAATATACTGGAACTGATTTCAAGATCCGCCCTTGACCAGGGCAGTCTGCCCTTCATGTCCTCCTATCACAGAGATTTCCCTTTTTGGCTTGCGCATGGATCGAAAATAACCCCCTATTTTACTTCTAGATATTTATTTCTTCATTAAACTCTGTGGCCTAAACGTCGCTTAAACCAATGTGTATAAACTAAATGTACGTTAGCCCTATAACTTCCCGTGGTCTTTTGATCTGACTTCACTTTATTCTATACACCGTAAATAATTGCTGGAGTGTAAATTCACATTGACGACTTCAGCAATATCGTATATATAGTATGTCGTCTGGGCAGAGTTGTTTTACCCCATATAATTCTCGAGTTCTTTGATTAATTCTTGCGCCAGTGAAATGAACATCCTCACGATGAGCTAATTAGAGACTTCAACTGTCAACTTAGTGGGCTCTCTGGCTCCTAGATGAAGATAGGTCGGGGACAGAGAGGTACAGGGTCTTACAGAGGAGATCCGATGGGCAGTCACGCAATTTGTTGCCACCTGCAGAGTTAGTTCTACGATTCCACTTGAGTTCTCCTTCGGTACCTCCACGCGTGCGGTGTTGTTCCTCATCTTTTGTAGCCTTACTGTTCCTACTCACACCCTACAGAGAAAACATCGCTGCTTCTATACTTATATGTACACACTGTCTTGTTAACTTCAGTGTGTAATTAATTATGTGACATGACTATTACTTAATAGGTATATCCTAAATGAACTTCGCAATACTGACTGATATCTGATTTGTGTTCTACAATAATGTTCAAAATGTTCTTCTCAACTTCAATGTTAAGATAGATGATTTGGAATAATTGTGTAATTATTCCTTAGATCTTATATCTCTCTTTCACGTAGATATATTTTATAGAGGGCATTTGTATATTTTTCATATCTAAACATGGTAACTAAAAAGCAATTATACGGAGCATAAAATTATGTTTGCATGTTTTGTATCTGACGAAAAGATATAGGAAATAAATAACCACCTTTATAAATTAAGACAGTATTAAGTTTATATGTTTCTGTCATTTTTGAATCGGATGCATTCTTAAATGTTTAAGAATTTTAATACAATTAAGGAATTAAATTGTCCACGTACAATTATTTACTAATCCGGGAAATCTATATGATATTGGTTTTTGTAATATTGATACATGTATATTTCAATCCAAATTTGTAATGCATAAGAAAATTTGAAAGAGCTATTTTTCTATATATAAGTATATGATACTATGTGGATATATTATAATAAATAGTGAAATCGATAATTTATTATAATATATCCATGGATTATTTTAAATTTAAATCATTATTTCATGCCAATTTACAGAATTCAGTTCTTCAAGATGAGTGATATTATAAGCAACAGATTTTACATTATCTCTTAGACGATGATTATGACCATAGGAAATTCAACGACCAACAACATCAAGATTTTTTGCTACTATAGTAGTATACTGAAGAAGAATTACAACGGAAGAAAGATAGCAGGATTCTACACAATACTCAAGTAAGAACCAAGTGGGCTGTGCGACTGTTTAAGTTGTGGCACAATAAATGGAAAGTCTTATTGAGTGGTCCGAATAAGGATCTCGATTGGGTTGAAGAATAGCAAAATGGAGGCCAAGGTAATCTTCATTTACGAAAATGAGACTAATCCAGAGCGATGTGTTGTAAAACTGTATGATACATATAAATACAACATACAACATCGACCCGAATCCAATGGTCTTGATGGTTGTTCTGTGTTTGATTTGACGCCCATAGAACATATCCTACATCAAATTGCTGGTATAAATCATCTCAGGCTATGGGTATAAACACAATTTCTTCTACGTTTAAATGTCTAACTACTACCATTACCGACGGTCAAATGTATACTAATACGAGCTTGCTGAGAACCGCAAAAATACGAGTTGTATCGGCTTGTCAAAAGAAATAAAAAAAGACTGGGTATATCTCAAATGCTATATAGCATCAATTATGGAATGTTGTGAGAAAGACGAAGAAAACATGTCAAAAGCTTTATACAAGCCTCAAAACTTAAGTTCAGTGGTAGGTGAATCACTATCTAAAGAAGAAAATTCAATCACCCACAAGATCTTTGAAAACATCGTTTTCAACAAATTGTTCTATTTCAATTAACATAAATAAGTAGTTTGTACCTTTGGCCGTTATCAATTTGTTGTATGCATAATGTTTTGAAATTTTTGTATTGATTAAATTGCCATTTATTTCACTAGTGATATAAACGATATAGCATGAAATAAACGCTTACTTAATTTACCACATTTAAAGGGGGAATCCACTAGATAGTAGAATTTCAATAACTTTAATAATTTTTTTTAAGTTAGAAAGAATTATAGAAGGTAATCTTAAATTTTTTTCACAATTGTCATGAAATTCTATATGAATAAAAACTTCCAACTCTTAACTCTTAATATATATACACAGGTTTTCGACTAAACGATTCTGTATTCATAGTAATACTAGTATTAAGTGTGGAATGCGAAAACTGTCCTAACTATAAGTCCTAAGGAGCTCCTCCAACCATTGCAAAACACTGCTAAAAGTTAGGAGTCCTAGTCTGGAGGAGCGGGTATACCTGAGTGTATATACCTGAGTTGGACAGCTATATCTCACGCATCTTCAAATTGCATCAATATATATTATAGATATTTGATCTTATAGGAGATTTATTTAACAGAAATGTTAATACATCTTTTTGTCGACTAATTTAAATAACATTTATTGAAATAAAAAGATTTTCTATTGACGAAAATTCACAGCGCGACACATTTATATGAAATTAATTAATTGAAATAATTATAATAAATTAATTCAAAACTTTCTGTATATATTACTTGATGGTTTATTTCTTAAACACTTGATCGAATTAAAAAACAAATCAAAAGATAAAATTTTGGAAATACATAGGCAAATCGAGCTTTCAACACTTTATAGAAGCATAATTACAAATGAAATTTAAATCGCTATTAATTTATTCCATTTGATCGAATTGGCTTTATTGTATATATTATACTTATTTTTAGTAAAAAGGTTTTATTGCCTTTTTAAGTTCGTGTGCGTATTAGAAAAAAAGGTATTTCGATATAAAATCATATTCATAAAACTTGTTTCTATTAGTATTGCTTAACTTACTTCAATTTTCAACCGATATTCTGGTGGAAGAGTAAATATATATATAAATATTAATTTATGGATTATAATATATTTTTTACATTCTGTCCATTTGCCATATACATAGTTGCTATGCAAATATGTGCCCATATGCGATCCTGCGCGGTCAGGCTTTATTATATCTATATTTATTGTTATGAAATTCTATTCATATCTGAACGTGAAACAAATTCACTTTCTAGCAACAGGTATTTCCGTTAGATACCCCATAGTTACGTACAAACACAAAAGATTTCAATAAAAGATATATCATATATTTAAAAATATAAACTTCTAACATTTTCAGGAAATAATAGTGTTTCTCTGTGTTAATTACTGCGAAAGCTTTTAGGCGACTAATGTCACTATATTGGCAAATAGCTATTATTATATAATAACAATCTATATAAAGTAAAACTAATAGAGTATATTATGCATATGAATATACGATATGGAGTCGGGACCACGAGGTTTTTGTTGTGATAGCATCTCTATCAATTTGGACAATGTTTTCATTCTAATGGATAAAACACGAACCAACTGGGCAGCACAGTGGGGTTCACAGATTTCGATCTCCACTTTCAGTCTTCCATTTT
>JAYRBW010073005.1:0-25939 GCA_036023295.1 Invenusta paracnida
CATCTTTTATAAAATTATAATAAATGGTTGTTAGCTTGCTCTTCTCAGTAAAAAGGGTTTCAATAACTATCTAAATAACAAACCTTATAAAAGTTTCATAATACTCTTGACAAAATCCTCCGAAAGTCTCAAAATACCCTAATAGAACCCTCGAAAAAGTCTCAAAATACCCTCGAAAACAACTTGAAAAAAACCCTCGAAAACCCTCGAATTTGATAACATTTAATCTGTACGCACCCTGTAGATACATAATATACATATTTATTTAAACTCAATTATGTGGATTTTTAGAATTAGCCGTCAACTATAAATTGCCTCTAGTACTAAGATAAGTATTTGTTGTTCATTTTAACAATATTGGAAATAAAAACGTAATTATATATTGTTAAATTTTAATTTAACGATAATTTCAATTAGATGCTATCATGTTATGATGATGTAATTTTCATTTTTGCTCATTTGATCAACTTTATACAAGTGTGTTTCATTATATTTTACACAATAATTTACGCATTATTATTTAAAAATATACTTTTCTCATTATTATTGATATGTGAAAATAACTAATTCATATAATATAAAATAAATAACATTTTGTTTGTTATATGTATCTAAATATCATTTTACTCATAAATTTGGTGCAATAGCACTACAAATTCATTTATTAGTGTAAAGTATACTTATGCTTTTAAATATATGAAACTAATTAGAGTATTATCTGTATTTAATCTAATAGTCCTAATTTAACATATTTCATATGTGAAATTATAGCATGCTTCGTGCTTCAAATCATTATCTTAAAAGATGATGTTAAAACTCATCGAAATAGATAAGAGGATCTTATATTATTCTTTAAAAATAGTCTTTTTGTCATTGCTACACTGAATTTACATATTATATACAGCAAAACGAAAGATAAGCCCAGTGTTGATATTTTGCTTCGAGTTGAAACAAAATAACAATAATAATAATGTACTGTATAAGATTTAATTACAAAGTTTTTGTAGAATATTTCTAATTTTAGCGTTTGTACCTGCAAATATTACAATTTTTGGTACAACTCTATCGTGGTAATTTTTGTTATTCTATATCTTGATTTGTTGTTGTCTTATTAACAAAAGAAGTGATGCTTAGCTTATTAGTTTTAATCTTTTATCTGTTTTTATTATTACCAAGTAAATTTAGATATGCATAGGATAACTTTTCCTATCATTTTTTTGTTCCAGGGATTATGATATTTATTTACATTATTTAATCTGTGATTATGTTGTCATATCGTATTAATTTGTTTTAAAGAACACTGCAAAGCGTTAAGTAAACAAATCGAATTTCATAAACATTTTTTCTTCATAAAATAAACAATTTCTTGAGGTATTGGGTATGATAATAGTATTTTTCTTTTCTTTTCCTTTCCTTTTTTTATTTATTTAATTTTCGCTAGCATAGTACATTGAAATATCTTTCATAAAACATTATTAGTTCAAATAGACATTTTTATTAGGAAATTAATTATTAAAATGATTACTATATCAGTAATAGAAAATACACTTAAGTAGTTCTTCATAATTATCTATTATTGTGCTTGCTTTAATGCTTAGAATTATTTTCTATAAAATTAAACAGAGTCAATATATTCAAAATGCCTTATTAGACATTTATGTGGCTTTTATATACAGTAGCTATATATTTGTACTTATATCAAAAACGTTTGTATAACAATAATGTATTCAAACGTCTGAGTTATAGACTGTTTGTTCCATATTATACAAATTTAATATGAAAACTCAAATGGACTAATTATAGTATGCTTTTTTAAATGTTAAGCAAGTACAACTATTGTTACTGAAAGTTGTAAATTAATGTGCACTTTTAGACCATTACAAGTAATCAATAATCTTATATAAATTTATGTATAATTTACTTCACTAAAATGCTTATTCATCATTTACAAAACATGTTTTATTCAAGTGGGGAGGAAAGGTGTTCTGTTATTTGGCATCTGTTTCCCCTTATTAGACCCTATTAGAGCAACGCAATTGTTGCGTTGACTACTTTATTTTAAGCCAGGCAGCTTTCGCTCATGGATTATTTATATTTAGATACATCGCAGTAACATAAACCGATCAGCTATTTTCTATACATTTCATATCAAGAAAAAGTCACTCGTAGTCATCTTACTATAAAACTCACTATATTTTGTTTTGTCAAGGCTGTTGAAAGCCTTGATTTTCACAGACAGAACTATCAAGACATTAAATAATGTTTCATTAAATATGTCTCAAATAAATATGCTTGAATCCTGTGGGTTTTTATTAGAAAATATATCGTAACATAGTCTGGTTTAAAGGCTTAATCTGTTTCAGATATTTTGTTAGTGTATCGCTATAAATTAAGATATTAATTGTCCGAGCATTTAGTCATCGTTGAATATAAGGCTTTTTGGTAAAGCATTATAATATGCTATGCAATCCTTGATGGCCATTTGAGTTATATATTCAATGCCCGTGTTATATGAACTTGGCATGGTACGAATAGAAAATGATTGGTCTGATGTGTGCAGTACTTGAGTCTACCCTCGCATCGTTTGTGTGTGTAGGTGGACAGCAAGTGAACCAAACTGCCCCACCAAGCCTTTCTTCCCAATGGACTCTCTGTCGGAGGGGGCCGGGAGGCAGCAGCGGAACTGCTATCTCAACTTCCTTCAGCCCGCCACCAACTATGCTGTCTACGTGGAGACCAAGGCCTCACTGGTCAACAAAGAGGGAGGCATCTCCGACATCGTCTACTTCAAGACCAGGACTGAGAGTGAGTCAGTGTGATTGCACTACCTACGCATGGATGCCATGAAAACCCGAGAACATCTTCTGGTTGTTACGAAAACATATGTAATCTATAATAGAAATCATTGCTTAAGCTTCACCTAATAATATATGTACATACAATTTCTATCATTATAATATACCAAAATATTAAAACGTAACGCATTGTACAATTCGACGCAGGCTAAGAAACATTACAGTTTTAAGGTATATTACAACAAATCATTTAGATTGTAACTATAATATTTTGAACCCTATATAAGGGTTCAATAATTTCAATAAGAATTTTATATCCAATATTTTGACATACTGATTAAGATTGTCACATTATTTACGTTTCTCTCATCAATACAACTAGGTTCTCACATCATCACGCACAATTCTAGAACTCGCAATTCTTAAACAAAAAAATAGTTAATTCAATTATATAGCAAGGACGAACATTGCCTTTTCTACATTCATATAATATGTGACTTATTCAGTTTGACTTAGTTTGACCTGTTGGTCGAACATTTCTGTGCGATAAAGTAAGATAACTAAATATTTCGCAGAAATTGTTGATAAGAGAAACAATATACCGAATAAAATGTAATCTAATAGGATTTTTTGCAATGTCAAAAAAGAAGCAAAGAAGTAAAATGAAGAAAGCTAAATAAATGAAGAGAAGTCTAAAACAGTATTGTGTTAATATAATTGACAGTAATCGCTTCCTTAAAAGTTGTGAAATTTTCCACGGGATACTAAACAAATAAAAGTATTTCGGAATATTAACAGTTCTATCATACAATTTTAAATAACATTTCACCGTTGTATGACTCTATATTAGTTAAACTCAATTCGAAATATATATGCCAGCATTCGCCTTCGGCTCTAGTGACATTATTTCGACAAATAAAGAATACAAGGGTGGAATTCTGTATAGAGTAAATTGGACTGTTTTTAATTCTATGAAATAGTTATCTAACCTTTTTGTTAATGCTAAAGCGTAATGAATTCCTTTAAATTGTAACAAACAGCTTACGTACATTATTAGAGACAATTTTGATAAAATTGTATTTGTTAACGAAGCAATTTAAATATCCTATTTTGATGAAAAGTTTCTTGGCTTCATTATTTCTAACTGGATACATATCTCTACACGGGTATTCTTTTATTCGCATCAGAATAGCTTTATAGGTTTCGTTAATTTTTTTAATTTTTTTTCAAAAACCTGTATATATTATGTTTATAAGGGAAAATAGATTATTATATTTGAGAGCATTGTGTGCAGTTTGGAGGAATAAATCTTATTCCAGCCATAATTGAATCAGTTTTGACGACTTCTGCTTCTGACGAAAGTTGAAAGTCGATATATTCAATTTAAACCAAATTGATTTAATGTTGTTTTTGAAATATTTGAAACATTTTAAATGATGTTGACCGACACATTTAACAATTAAGTGTGATAATATATAAATTTTTCTTTCATTAGATCTTTTAGGTCGAGTGACTTATAATAAATTTTTATCTTAGTTTATGGTTTTAATTTTCATATAATGTTTCATTTGTTTATGAAGGACTTCAGAAAATTAAAGGAATTGAATTAAAATATGTAATCTTCAAAAAATTTGATATTTAACTCATAAACAAACACATTTTATGTTCTGTTAATGTAAAATTCCAGTAATGGTTAATACAACTAAGAACAAAGTCGAAATATTATCTGTCTATTCTTACTTATCTGATATTCTTAATGACTCGTTTAATGTCCAGCCAAATAGGTACTTAATGTTGATTAATCCTTAAATTGCTTGCAACGTATTTCTCTAAATTATACGACTATTTTTACTCCTGTAAAACATTTGGGGCATTTGCGATTTTATGTTGTTCTCTTTTAACGATTAAAGGGATTCATTGTTGATGTGCTCTAATTCAGTAGAATGTATAAATATTTCAGCTTTTGCTTGCTGCACACACATGTATTAAACTATAAGCCTCAACGTTTCCAGGATATTATGAGTTACTTGGTTTGATTTTGCCTCTATTTGCTTCACCTGTGTTTAAAATTTGTATCTCAAATAATTACTTATTATAAAATAATTTTTATCTGCGATATTTTTCAAATTTCTAAGCAATTTATTGTGTTAAGTTTCTTCGGTATGCTCAGTTATTATACCTGGTTTAATAATACTCCTTATCTAATCTTTTTGAAAATTATAATGAAACATTTTTTACCCAGTTTGTATACATACTTGTTTTCAATCGGAGATTTAAATAATTTAAATACTTGTTTTATTTTTGCTATGTTGTATGTGCTTGTAAGTGATAACATTACTTACATACATTTTTAGATACTGTTTTTTGGGAAACAATTACGTTACATTTAATTTAATTTAAATCACTTAAACAAATGATATAATTGTTGGTAAACTATCAGTGTATTTTCTAAAACTTTTCAATTTATAAATAGTCGTATTTAAAAGTTGTATAATATAATTTCTTTTAATATTTCTTTCTAACAGTGAAGAAATCGTCCAGTAAATCAAAGTATTTTACAATTTTAAACTTTTTATATATACTGATGGGAATAATGCAACGGGAAAAGTAGTTATGAATAATCAATTACACAGTTTTCACCTTCTTTTATACTTAAAGCTTTATGAATATAGATACGTCTTTTCGATTTTATAATGTCAAGTATGCATAATACATCTCTCGTTTTTACATAATTTCTACATTCAATAAGCAGAACTTCCTCCTCACATGTTTCTGAATTTAATGAATGAAAGTAATTTAAATATGTAGTATACCTTTAGTTATTGCGAGTGCTGGGTCAATATATTTACTTTTACCAAAATGTTAATAATATAAGAAACATTCATCCGCTTATGCGAATCGTTTTTTAAATTACAATATCATCTGAAATACTGACAGCAGTTTCATGTCCCAATTATTCATTGACGTCGATTTTAACGAAATTTCAAAATTATAAAAGCAGTCATTTCATAATAGATTAAGTGCATTTGGACTGTGATAACCTTTCTGATTACAATAAAAATCAATTTGACATTTTGTTGTAAATTATGATCGTTTGTATTTTTTATTGTCTTTTTCGAAAAGTATACCATTTTAATGCATCTGACTTTAAATTTTGAAAGTTTAATTTGGAATCGTGTAAATAAATCGGGCATTTAGGTTTTATTTCAATTTATCAAAGAATCAACGATACACATAATTGGACAATATATATATATTTTAAATATATTCACCCCTCTTCGTCTTTTTGCAATCTGAATATTTTAAAATACAAATTTATTTTTGACTTTTATATTTTATATACTTCTTTATCGAATTACAACTAATTCAATGCAATAATTATTTTTCATGACTCTAATAAAAATATGCTCATTCCTTAAGCGAATAAATTGATTGGTTAATGATTTATAATATATGATTTATGTATATTGGTAACCTAGTTATATTATGTTGTATTCAATTTGTAAACTTTTTACTCTAACAGGTCCCAGCTCTCCACGAGATCTCCGCATTGAAGCCAAACACCCCGGTGAATTGCGGTTCTCATGGCAACCCCCCTCGCATCCCAATGGCGTTGTCAAGAAGTACATAATCTGGTACCGCAAGCTCCCACTCAATGCTAAGGAGTTCCTTCTGAGAAACTTTTGCCAACAAAGTAAGAGGCACCATTGAAACCAGATCAATACAAATAGAAATTCGTCACAAATTTAGTCTTAATTTGTAAAATGAAATAAGGTTGATATATTCTAAATTTCAAAGTATTCGAACGTAATGGGTACCTATTTGTTAATTTCTAACTTTTATCGTTTGATTTTATTTATTGTGTTTCATCAATATATTTCAAGCTAGTTCAGGTTTTTAATTAAGCATTCTGCGTTATGTAATCCATAAATTTAGTATTTATATTTTTTAAATAAAAATTTAACTTATTTTTTTATTTAAAGTCAAATGGATAACGGATATTTAAAGTCAAAAACATTTTTATCATGTTTTATCTGGAATTTTATGTTAGGATAATTGAAAAAATAGTTGCAATTTGAAAATTAATTATTTAATTAATGCTATAAATTATACCTACGTTTATTTTGAATAGAATTACTAACAGTTTTTGATTAACTAAACATTTATTTATTTTTTCTCTTTTGTCGCGTCAAATAATAGACTAATTTTTATATCTTTCGATTGTATTCTAAAGTCTATGCTATATTTTTAATATACCAGTTATAATATTACGTATACTTTTTTAAAATAATAATATAGATCATATTTACAACATATATTTATATGAAATATTAAAAACGTGTAACGTATATTATTTTTGATAATTCTTTTCTTTTGATCTGTGGGAAAAGATGATTGAGTTAGAATCATATTTGTTATTTTCAGAAATCCTAGTGATTAAATGCCGTTTAGTTTTACCTATATAATGACACGCCCTGTTAGCAACAAATAAAGTTATAAACAATATTAGACTTTAGAACACAAAGAATACATAGAAGGGGAAATAATTGCTGACCTTTAAAGATTTAAAAACAATCCTAATGGGAAGATTTAAGTAAGTGCAAAGTTTTTTATAACTTTTAGTTAAAACAATTCTAATAAATTCTTGCAGTACTGAGAAATAAGAAAATTTGTGTTGTTTTTATTTATTGATACATTATCAAGAGTCGAGAGTATATTATATAATGAACAAACGTAAAAATAAACGGAACTCGCTTAAATCTACCAATTAGGATTGTTTTTAAATCTTTTAAAGTTCACAATTGTTTCACCCTTAAATATCGTATTATTTTTGTTCTAAAGTCTAATGTTGTTTATAACTTTATTTGTTCTGTGAACGGACGTGCGTTGCTATATTATGGTAAAACTAAACGCCCACTTATTCAATAGGATTCCGAACATTACATATATGATTTTTACTCAACCATCTCTTCTTACGTATAGATTAACATATTCCTGCACTTGTACTTAATCTGATTTAATATATTATATGCCAATTCAGCTATAGAGTTATCTATTAAAGAGGCTGTACATATTTATTAATGTAATCCATCTCTTAACCAAACATTAGTAAATTCTGACAATTCAGTTTTTTTACAAATGTTTTAGTTGTATTCACATAATTCAATACCTATGTCTAACTGTAATGATAACTATAATTATTACTTATTACTTCAGATATATATATACATATGCCTGAGAATGTATATTGTAATTCATGAAACATGCCGTTATAAATTCTAATTTTTATGGTTGTACAAAGCTTTATCAACTATTTAATTCTTTTGTTTTATGAGAGGTATATACAACATTATCTATAAACAGTTGGATATAATATTTAATTGTTATGAAGTATGTTTGCTAATTGCTGATTGTTTTTTATTTCTTAGTTTAATTTTTAATAAAATGATTAAAAACAGGAAATTCCATCGTAATGTTGTATCTGTGTTAAATTCCAGTTATAAATATTCATTTATAGTAGTCTGCCAATTAAACTTAATTAAATTAATATATACATCAAATTTAAGACATATTTTCAATTAAATTAATTGGTGTAGGAATTAAGTTAACTATTTTCGTAATAGAATATCAAACTTATGATGTTAGACAGCTAATACCTAGTGTTGTCAAATATACAAGAAACCTAAATTTGTACTTTTTGAATTTTTGTAATTTTTTTCAAATACTAATCTTTTGTTAAATGATATTTCGTCGTTATAAATCATAAACAGTGACCTATAGGCATATAGGTCTCTTAGCGTATATAATATAATCAATCTGTACAATCAATATACAATATAAGTCAATCTGTAGAAAAGCGTAAATAATATAATCGTTTTATATAGTCTACATATTATGTAATTTTAACAATAATATTTCTGTTTATGATTTAAATTATCTAAGGCTTTGATAACACAAATATATATTTGCAATTTAACAATCTTTCCTTTCGGCTAAAATTTATTGCTATATCTAGAAATCTTACAAATTTCTAGATAGGTATTTATTATATTGCTTGAATTATTTTATAATGTTAAACATATTCTAATATCTGGAAATCTGTGATATTTTGTAAATATCTTAACTAAGGCATACCGAGTTTTTTTTACATGTTTATAACGTCTAACATTTTTTATTAATTTATAAATGTCTTTTTTATAAGAAAACTCTTTATACTGTCTCAGGAATTTTGTGAGTGCCTATAGAATTTCTATGACTACAATGTTTTTCTTAATGTTTTGAAAGCTTTCCTAATGTCTTGAGCGAGTTGAAAAGAACTTATTAAAAAATTATGTAATATTGAAGAGAAAGTCATATTTTGTTAATTGACATTATTAAAGATCTTATTTATTCTACTATATATTTTTTTAATTGAATATATAATATGATCTTTTTATTTGATTACTAGCATGCAACGAATTATCGGCATTCGTACTTCTAGTAATATTTCATAAAGTTCAACAAGTTATAATAACCCCTGACTTGGTAAATAATTTGTATTTATTAACTATAACCGCTATTTAACATTATTTCTATTATTATTATTTATTATTATTTTATTATTTCCTTTAATTAAACGCGTGCATATTGAACCTCTGTCTCACATCACTTTCTATCCAGACCCCTCCTGGTCCATCAAATACCAGGACGAGATATGGCGACGCAAAACATCACCTGGCCAGGCCCGCTACTCTCTGATCAATGGAAACTGCACCTGCGAAGTCTGTACCAAGATGTGCAAGCGATCCAAAGCTGAGGATGAGAAGGATACGAGTTTCATGTACTTCTTCGAGACTCACATCCTTAGCATCCTCTTCACAAGGAGAACGTGAGTTCCCTTCTTGTCTTGGTTGCCATGGAAATGCATAATTCGTCTTTTGCAATTTTATTGTTGTTCAAATAAGGGGTGGTTCACTTAAGTCTTACTACAGTCGCTCAGTATGTGATGTTGAACAGAATATAAACAGTCATAGGAGAATAAATGGATGTACTGTCTTATTTGGTTCCTACTCATACGAAGTTATATTTAGAAACGTTAGATTCAATAGCGAATGTTTAGAGATCTTGTGTTTGGACAACTAAAACTAAGATTTTTGTTCAGATATTTCAGACAACTAAAATATCTTTAGTTTTAAAAGGTTTTAGTTTTCCCTGGTTCAGTGTTAGCTATTCTTGAATTGTATCTTCCCGCATATTAAAACAATTTAATCATATTATTATATTAATTATCATTTATGAAATGAGAGATTTTCTTCGAATCTAGGTCAGAATATTTGGTTCGTTTTTATAGTTTAATTTTCGAAATAATTACTGTTATGTATTGTGTTTAATCCTATAATATGTTGTATATTACGCTGTATTGATTCTTGATGGGTATGACAGTGTAATATGCGCATTATTAGTTACTGTCGCATACTTGTATTAGTTTGTTGTTATTGGCCTTTAGTTTGTATGATTATAGTGAGTATTATTCACTCGGCTGCTTATGTGTAATAAAAGGTATTGTACTGCGATAGGCGCGAGCAAAGATAGCTATGTGAATGAACGTACGAATACTGCACAATTCCAAATAAACGATCTTACTGCTATTTAAAGTTTCTTTCTTTACCCCAAATAAAACAATTACTGTTAACCGTTTCGAATGATAACTTTGTTCCATAAATTTACTTAATACACAACTAACATATTGTCTTTTTTCTTCTTGTTCTTTTAAGTATGAACTGCAGGAATGTTTTTGTTATTATAGTCATTGAGATATCTCTAACTCTACTAGTAAAATTTATCGTAACACGGCTTTTTAGAAATTTCTTTGCTGTCTGGTCTTCGTCCACGCCTTTATTCATGTCTTTTAATAGTAAAAAATAAAACCAGTTTATCGTATTTATCTTTTTGTTGTTGTCTATAACATTTTATGAATTATAACTTACTATGTTGGTAACGGGAACTTATTGAAAACATACATATTCAGCTGACTATTTTTATACATGGTCATATAATAGATACATTACATATAACGCAAAGTATAATGCACATTATATAACCTATTTTATTAAATTGATATAAATTACTACGCCTTTGTGTTATTTCTTTATTGTTTTATAACTTGACAGATATTTGTCATGCATAACAATATTTCGGTTGCATTATTGTACATTTAAAAATAGATAATGGCTTATAATTCTGTACTTGCTAACAGTTTTATTAGGATGTTCTATTTATGAATAACTCGAAATCTTTAATTTCAAAAAATAATTCTATTTATATGGATTATTAAATATTCTAAATCTTTTATGTTGAGTACGCATCTTAAAGATGCAACTGTTTTTCTGTATAGTAATATAATCATACAAAGCATAGCATTCTTATGGAATCATTATTAATTAAAATACTATTTTAAGCAATATTTTATAAAAAGAAAACTTTTGTTGGGTATTGTAATAATTTAATCGCAGGACGTTTCGTAATCTTTGCGTTAACTGCGTTTTTTTCTTTATATTTCCAAATTGGTTATGGCCAAATAACCTCAACGGATATTTTATAAGTTGAAAATAGTGTTACGTTTTATGCCTCTTTATTATAATGTTACCTTAATTATTTACATAGCCCTAATGTTTAATCCCTTTTAGACTGACTAATTTCAAAAGTTTTACTTTGCATATATTAGAATTTTTTTTTTATGTCAATGTATTTACAAGTTTTTATTTCATATACATATTTCATATAAAACTCATAGTTAAGCAAGAAGTTCACAATCAAAATATTATATAAAATAATGCGCAAAATATTCTTAGTCTTTTTAAAAAACAGTTGTTTTTATTAGAAATATTCAGGTTATTTTTATATACTGAAATATTTACCCACATAAAAAACAACGGTAAATTATGAATTCATCAGCCAACATTAAAAAAAAATGAGTAGCTTTCTGAAATAAATTCTATATTTTGTAAAGCATACATATGAAGAAAAAAGTTACTTCAATCTACAGACAAAACACGGAAAAGGTTATTCTGATAAATAAGCGTTATTATACAGAATACATGTCAAAGAAACAGTCATGTATTCAATGATAAAGAATAAAAAAGAATAAACAGAAGGAATATGACGCTAGTGCATAACCTCGTGGGCACATATAATATACTGAAACAATATGTGTAGCATAATGTACATATGCCATTAATTAAAAATATATAGCCAAAATAAAGATAAATTACATTATTAAGTTATACAGGAGGTAACATCACCTCAAAAAACAAAATATACATACATAACACGGAAATTGTGAAGATAATTATGTATATACAGGATGTGTTTATTGTTTATTTTTTAGAAGTTAAAAGCTATCTTGAAGAGACTTCTGTGTTTTTAAGTAATGCATTTCATCATAATGCATATACTCATTGTTTATTGTTATTTTCACTACTTACCAGGAATATGTATGCCATAAATGTTTAATATTTATATTAATATTTAAAAAGCCATAAAAATAAAGAATTGAAAATTAGAGAGAAATTTGCTAAACGACAGCTCCTATATCCTTCTAGACATGCATGAGACAAGATTGTCAATGTAGCCTAAGGTATTGTATTCCATTAAAGTTCACCTAAATGCCTGAGGTTCTCAGGTTTCTTATCGTTAAACCTCATTGTGAACCTTCAAGTGTTGAACCTCCTTGCCAAGAAAATCCCGAACGTTTTGAATGAAATTAGAGTCATGTGATCTTGAAAGCCACGGAATAATCATCATTATTAGAAACGATTTCTTGGACAATTGCTGATTGTTTAGAATGGGCAGTTCCTGCTGTAAGATTCAAGAGGCGTATAATATGGCAAACGGTTATCGTCAAAGACTCGTCTAATCACAGTTATTTTCGCCATTGGCAGTTTCTTTTAACACCTGAAGAACTGAATGACCATCATGCCAAATAGCACCCAAACATTTACAGATCTGATTCTCCACCGCATGCCTTGAACAGATCTCCAACCAAATCTCGTCTATAGAGTTCTCCTCTTATCCTCCGTACTCTTATTCCATCATTTACCAGAAGTCTCTAGAAGACTCATCGTTCCATGAAATATAAATTGGTTGAGATTTCATAATTAATGAATAAAGAGAATATAGCAAAACCTAGTAAAAACCACAATATGACCTACATAGTTCACTTTAACATGCATACATACTCCGGCTGCTATATTCAGTTTATAACCAACAACTTAATAAAACACATCTTTTATTTAGGGTTGCGATTCTTTTTTTGGAACTTGTTGTACATGATTTTATTTACATATATTTAAGATAAAGAAAACATTTAACTTATAAAATGAGTTCTTATATATATATACACGTATAATATTGCATTATTTTTCTTCTAGTCACGGCAAAATATGTTTCTCGCTAATAAAATTGTTATGACATTTTATTACTTTTAAATGAAATTTGCTATTTAGCTATTAATATTTAATTTTTAAAAAACTGTTTACTAACATTAAACTTTTCAAATTTATATTATTTGGCATTTTGTTTTTATTAAATTTTAGTGTCAAATAGTTATATTTTCTGAATTTCAAATAATTTTCCTAAAAATAACTACTTGGTATAAAATAACTTTTATGAAGAAATATGCATCACATTTTGTAATTTTGGTTGTAATTAATATAGTTGAATAAATAAAAACAGGCTCCGAGGAAGTATAAAACTCAAATATCGGTGTAACATATTTTTGACCTGTTTATTTAAATAATATTGCAAAGTATCCTTTAATTGCTTACATCCAGATTTGACATTTAAAATTATAAATTTATATACTTAATATGCACAATCCAGTGGTACTGGACATGTAGAAGTTTAAATAGAAATACATACATATCAGTCATAATCACAGTTTGAAATATGTATTATTTTTTTACTATAAACATATTTTTTATTAAAAGGTGTTCTTATGTTTGATAATTTTTCTCCAGTTTCATTCAGTTATTTTTTCTCCGAGTGCACTCTTATCTAATTTTCTGATAATTTTTTATAGATACGTGTAAAGAGGTTTGCTAAGTATCTTCTAAACTTGTATTACGTTCCATTCTGAAACAAGTATCATTCTTCTTTTGTGTGTATCTGGTGCAGGTGTGATAAACTAAGATACAAAACAATAATGATCTGATACTATCTAATTGCATGTTTGTTTACTAATAAGAAATTATTTATATTTATATTTTCCTTAACTGATTAGGAAAAGAAACGAGGCTTGAACTCATATAACTCCAGTTTTAAATGTATAAAAGTGTTTATTATTTTATCTATTCACAAATGTTTAAAAATCTAGAATATTAAAAAATCTACATATAAAGTGACTATTTTATACTACTATTGTAAATTATTAGTAGTACAGAGAGAGCTGGACAACGCGCTGTTTCTACCTTGTTGGGTCTCTTCAGCAGCCCACACCCCTCTTGATGAATGCTATTAACTACAATACCAGCATACCACCAACATGTACTACTCAAAAATGTATTTTTACCCTGAAAGAATATGCTGGGCAATGCACGAGTCTTTACATATTTATAAAATTAAATGGGATTGAGTACACAAGAATTTTTAGTATCAGGATGATGTTTTATTGAATTGATAACTCAGACAGTTCATAAAATATATGAATAAAGGAATTTTAAATAATGTCTAATTTGTATTGGTAGCATTAACTTAAATTAACATTTTCTCGTCTTATATACTTCTAAATATTAACAATTAATTACAATTATGCATTAATAATATGTGAGATGTCTACAGAAAATAAATAGCTTTAAACCTTAATATAACTTTATTTTTTATTACATTAAAGTAAAATACAATTGGTAAATGTTATTTCTTAATATTTTACCTATTGTTTTGTAGAAAAAGTGAAATATTAGCGAAGAAATGGTTTATCGATGTAAAGCATTTGTTCTGTATGATCACGTAGTTCAAGTAAATATTATATGCCTACTTTTTGGTTTTTTAATTTTATAAAATCTATATATTTCCTTTTAACAAATCACAATAATGTTTTATTTCAAGAAAACTTGCGTTTAATTTTTAGATATTTAGGATTTACTTTAGTTACAGTTTCAGTTTATTGTTTCTAATACGTACGCACAAATAGTCAGAATTGAGAGGTTTCAGATATATCGGAGTTGAAAGATTTACATAAAAATTAAACATGCATGTTAAATTTTATTATATTTCATGCAGCAAATAAATTTAATTTTTTTTTGCTACATAATATAATGAATTTCTTACTACCGATAATTTAAGACAAAACCGAATTTCCTAAATAATCGTTATTGTTGATGCCGTGTAAATAGATCCTTCGTGAGAGCTATAGACTATTTGCAGTTTAGGTTAATTATTTGTATGCATGCGTTATCACGTATTATTCTAGGTATTATGTAGTATTCTGAAATCTGTCAAGACACTCACTCTATAGCATGCAACGTTCGGAGGATTAGTTCGTTATGTCATGATTGTAGTGCTTCAATATGATTTTTGTTTCTAATTATATTTAATGTGTGTTATGTGTAATAATTTGAAACTATTTCTTCGTATGTATATATAAAGTGATGTAACACAACCGTTTATTCCCAATAGTATTTCATTTCATTTCATTTTAATTTAATATTATTTGTATATGTATATATATACATATTTTTCGAAATGGCTTGAGGATATTATATATAGTTATGCATCTTTCTTAATATGTTATTCAAATATTATTTATTATGTAATGTCTATATTATCATAGGTTGTGGGATTCATACCCATATTATCTTAGTTTTAACATAATTTAAACAGGTATTGTTACTAAAAGTTCACAAAATATTAGTACAATTTACATGTAGTTGTTAAATTCCGGGATATTGTGAAAGTAATTTTTAACGTAGCGGTTGATTAAATGTATTATTGGATGCTATCTTTATATACCAGTTTAAATAGTTTGTATTTTATACTAATTAGAAAAAACCACATTAACATAAAAATATATTCCCTATAAAAAAATGTCTTATATTTATTTTGTTTACTGAAAAAAAAATTTTTATTTTTATTTAGAGGACAGTAATGGATTTCCGTGTATCATTAAATTCAGGATGGAAACTATATTGTATCCATGCCTACATTCGGATTATTTGGTCTTTTGGCCTGTTGCTTTTTATATTCTCTTTAAAAATGTTGCCTCCATTTATAAAAACTGCATAACATAGACAGTTTTCCTTTATCTCAACTTTAAAAATAGCTTTCATGGATTTATCCCAGTTCTACTTTTATCATTAGTAGACAAGTTTAGATTTATGGCTCTTAGGAAAAAAAGTACCATTTCCGATTGCACTAATGTTTTCTAAGATAATTTTAACGTGGAATTACGGTTAGTGGTATGGACGTTTATCGAGAGCTATAACAGATGGAATTTAGTGTAAACAAATAAACCATGCGACTAGAACGACGATTGATGTGTTTTCGTGAAATAAAGCCAGAAATAAAGCATGCATTTTAGGAGATAAGTACCCACGTTTCTAGAAAGGTAGTAATTGAACAATTCTACTGTTTCTCTTTGTATGTGATACTTTCATATTTGTGAATTAATTGGCATTTAATGAAATCATATTGTAATATTGCATAATATTGTATTTCGTGTTAATTAATTTCTTTTCGGTATATATACGAATTTTTGCATAAATAGTCACATCGTGGCATTTTTATTTTGTGACACTTTATATATTCGTATTATTTTTGTCTATAGTGAACCTAATTTGCTGCTTGTATTACATGTCATATATACGAAAACAATATTTCATAATTTACATATTTATTTAATTATGAATATCCGACTGCCGGATTAGTTTGATTTTATACTATCTTTGATAATAGACTAACAAATACCTATAGAAATACCATTATAAAACTTTTTAGTGGTTTAATATTAAAATATCATATTTTACAAAAAGTTATCCAGTCGAATTGAAAAGTCTTACTTATAAAAACTTATTATATCTGCATAATAATTTAAATTATTAAATCATCTATAAATATTTTATATAAATTATGAAATTATTATTTTATATATTACTTTTCTTTGTGCCTCTTTTTTGTGTGACCCATATTAAAGAAATCTGTAACTTAATTTAATGTGGTATACGCTTAGAAACATTTGTTTTTAGTGAAATCTATATATATATATAATTTTGCATTATTCATGTCTGACGAAAATGTATGCTTGTACTTTAACTGTTATATATAAACATAATTATGATATTTTTTCTTTTTTTCTTTTTCGCTTTTTTGTAATTGTTGTATTGTACATGAAAAAAACATAATTTATATTAACTTTGCATGTATGTATCTATGTAGATGTCAATTCACAACATCAAAAGTTTCTATTTTCAGCTTTGATCATGTTTGTACCTTTCTTTTGTCTGAATAGCGTTAACCTAATTAAAGTAGATTAATGTAAACAAAATGTAAATTCAAGGAAGGGATACATTTTCTGTAATATCATGTTTTAAAAGATTAATAAGGCAGAACTGAATATGTGTTTAATATTATTGTATAAATCAATATAACCCAGACAAAAATGCTAAAATAATAGCGAAACTAGTTTTTTAAAGTACATCTCTTTTGTTTTTCTTCTTTTAAACAAAACAATTATTTTAGTAAACTAACTTCAACATATCTTTATATTATGCGAATGTTTGTGGAAGTTAATAAAACATCTAGGTTTAGTAAAATAATTTAATTTAGGTTTGCTCAATTTTTGTTAATTTTGTTTTATGTATAAGTATAGTTTTCTTTAATATATATTTATTAAATGACTGATTTGATTTCTATGTCGAAAATGTTTAAAAATAATAAATATTTTCTTTATTATAAAGTAATATACCTAAATATTTAAAGTACATATTATTTTATTTCTTTAAAAGAATTTTACGACACGTAATATGCTATATTCTAGTTATGGATGTATACGAGTATATCTGTATAATCTGTTCTATTATTTCTATATTCATTTGGGTCTTGTCAAATATTTAAATAAACATTATTATTAGTATTATTTAAGTTCAATTAGATCTCTTTTTTTTCTATATTTGATTGAATTGTGTAATTTTGAAAATAAAACGTTTTTAATAAAAATATCTTTAGTTTTTATATTAGAAAATGTCTGAAATAATTTATAGCATAATATTGTACGTAATATATATACATAATGGTTTTCTGCATGTATTTTTTCTGCATTTACTTTAAACTGTACAATATTCTCAATAATGCGTAGGAAGAAACTATTATCGAAAGTATTATTATTCAACATTTTCTTTCTGGCATCTCTTTGACTTTATAAAGTAATGGTTTTTTGATAAACACATGCCATATATAGTGTCTAATACAGACATAATTTTGATTATGTTGATAATGTAATACGTACATATTTTATCCCGTTTATGCTTTTAAATTATAATGTTTGTTATTGTATGCATGGGAGGTAATTGTTGATTGAAGTTCTGAAGTTACACACATCTTACGTAAACTTTTAAAATATATTATTCAAAGCATTCATACATTATAGACAGACGTACAGGTATATAGTCAGTCACTAATTATTATTCAAACGAATCGTGAAAGCTTCCTGTTTACATTTCTACCTCCTTCTTCATGAAGTTTGCATTTGTTATATTGTCTGTACGTCACATTGCCTCTCTTCTCTTTTTTCTCTCCTCTGCTTTCATATACGAGGTGAGTAGATTTTTTCGATATATTTTTCAAAGAATAACAACAACTAGACGTGGCACCATACATAGATGTCCATGGAGCATATCATAAAAATGTATAATTTTTTTGCCCTGTCTGTTTAGTCTTCCATCTAATGTATATGCCATATAGATACATTGTATCAGGTACCGCTGAGCGTTATTCAATCATATAAAAGAGAGTGATCAATAAAAATGATAAATAAGTAATAAACATGCTTTTTATTTATTTTTGTATTGGTAAAGTGATTTTCAAATCTATGTATAGGTATATATTAAAAATACGTTTTAATTAAAAAAATGTCGTCTGTATTGTTGAGGAAAAAGTTTTTTTTTTCATATCAATTGAATACATTAATTAAAGTAGGTTTTTATCGTATTGAATTAATATATTAATGAACACGAAAGTTCTAAATGTACAATATTATATTTAAGAGGAATAGTTAATAAACCTAATAAATATATACGTAAACTGTACAAAATTAATGCTTGCATAAAGTACATATTATGATAAACATATAATGTTATTGTTTATTTTTAATTGAGTATATGCATATGCAATATTAGTATTACGAAGGCAAATTGTACAATATTACATGTATATTTTAATTAGGAAGAGTGCTGTTGGATTATTAGGGCTTATTGCAGTAGATACATACATTTTTGTATCAATGACTGAGTATGTATGTTTATTTGTTACCGTACTTTAAAACTGATAGGAAAAACTCATTGTTTTGGATACTGTGGATAACTTCTGTTTCCTTTTTTTGAAAATCTTTGACCCTTCTTAGTTCTCGGTTTTACTAAGCTTCCTATACATTTTCAATGCGCTAAAATGACTAACCTATATATACAACAAAAGTATTCTCAATATCTTAAATTCAGATTAGCATTTTTTTATGCTCCCCAAATCTCAGTGTCATTTTTTGTTAAAAGATAATATTTATTTTAATCCAACTACTGCAGCTCATAATTACAAGTATCTATTTTTCTATTAAACGCATAATTATTAAAAGCCTAGTCCATCAAGTTGAACTAAAATGCACCTTGTTAGCACAGTTAAGATATCATTTTAGGAACTTTTACATTGCACGTTAGATTTACTTCAACTTTTTTTCTTTGATTTATGTAACATTTTGGAAGTTTATCTGTTTTTTAATTATCACTATTTGAAAAAATTAGGCTTTACATTGACACTTTTTTTTGTTTACATAAAATAAATACATCTTATTAAGTTTCATATTTTTCTTTACATTCTGTTTATAGCTCACAAAACAAACAATATAGCATGTCACTTTAATACATACTGTCACTGATCTCATCATATAATAAAATCTGGAGAATTTATATCCATAAAATGTAGTGTGTGATTACGTTCTGTGTACATAGTTTGCAGTTTAAATACAGCGTGTATATTTAAGGGGATATACGTTATGGGATACAGGAAGGATGGAAATCGATTTTACACATCGCGCAAGCATAACAATAACAATAAATTATATATCCTACAATATAGCCAACACATTGGAATATATTGCATATATAATGTATGTATCTTCGAGTAAGACTTAATTAGAGAAAAGAAGAGGAAGAAAAATAAAAGATAATAACAAAAAAATAATACATGCGATGCCTTGTAAAATAAATATAGTAACAATTTTTTATAATGTAGTCACAAAAAAGAGGAAAACAAAATATTATTACCGTCATTTAGAAAAAAGTGGTGCGAATATTATCTTATCCACACTACATTCCTCCCAAATAGCGCGACTACAAAGCCGTGTTGGCTTTCCTCTCTCTTATAGTTATTTGGTAATATATAAGGAAAAACAGGAATAACATGTACATACATGTATATACATTATACAACAGAAAAACAGGGGAGAGGTGTATGTATGCATTACATGTGGATAATAGATACACATGAATAAGGCTATCGTTGACTAGTTGACTAGAAAGGGAAGAAACATGTGGCATAGATTTGTGATACAGGTAGGTATCTATTTATCTTTCTGTCTGTCAATATAATCGAGTGCAGCTGGTTTCATGTTATTATTGTTATGCTGTGAAGCCAGCGTGTTACAAAGGCAGAGTATTCTCTTTTTCTTTTTCTTTTCTTACTTTGCTTTCTCTCCATATTTATAAAGGGAGATGAATGAATTATCTCACTGATACAATGGACAGAGGAGAATTCAAAGAAAGGGCTGTAATAGATATTGTATTCGCTATAACACAAATCAGTATGAGAGGAGAAGTGTCTGTTATAGATATATATTTTTAAGTGAAGGATAACTAGAATAAACAGCGTGTTTCCATGTACATATGTTTTTTATTTTTTTAAAGCATTGTTTATTGTCTACTAGTGTCTGTTATCATTTAATCTTAGTTATCGCGTTAATGTTATATATTATACTAACCCGATTATATATTTTCAATTATTCATTACCAATATTAACTCTTATTAGATCATTACAAGGGTCATACCATGGAAATCTAGATAACTACTATTTATTTATTTAGAAGTTTATGGCTATACTAAAATAACTCGAAAGACTATATCTATAGAATATTTAATAGTTGGAAAAATATTTGTTTAAAAAAATGACAAGAAACTGAAATATTATTACTTTTTTATACATTATCAGTGCATTTTGATTTGAATAATATTTTAATTCCGTAACCGAATAAAACAGAAAGATAAAACATAATATATTGCACTATATTATGTAAACATATGCATTAGTTAAATGAGAATTAACATTCCTTTTCATGACATTCGTTTTCTAAATAAATCAAGGATTGTTTAAATATATATAAAGCCTAATGAATTATAATATGGAGTTCATTATTTAACACATATTTTTTTAAACATATCTTGTGCTTACTTCCAATTTGATTTTACGTCTAATATCTATGATTCATTTGAATAATTTCTTATATAAATGGGCTGTGTTGCTTTCTCCTGTTCAATAAATATACATAAGTATTTGTACACTTTCCACTTTCTAGTTTTTACATGAATTTATACATATATATATAAATATTAGAAAATAAAATAAAATATATTATATTATATATATATTGTTTTTATGCTATTTTATTGCATTTGCTCACTTCATGTTAACTTATTATTAAAATTAGATTTTATTATCTATTCTTAATAAAATTTTAATAATAGTTTTAAATAAATAGAATTCTATACATTTTATTTTTTAAGTATTTAAACTACCTAGATATTATATAATACAGTTACATCTCGATAAACAAATTTTAAAAATTGGAAGGGGCTAAATGTCCTCATAATTATAATTTGATGGTATTATAATTTTTTTGGACACTAAAGATTTTATCTTGCCACCGTCTCTCTAACATCGTCTCAACGACAACGATGGTGATTTTTAACTTAAATCTTACAATATTGGAAGTAGTTATAATATCATTTTATTATACTAATATTCCTTGAATTATTATTTATTTTCGGAGTTACTTGTTCTCTTTCCTTACATACAGTCGATTTGAGAAACAATCTATGAAGGGAATCCTCGGAGGAAGTGTCGGTATCAGAAGTAACGGAAAATCCAAGTTTGATGAGGGTTACCTTGACAATCAAACAACAAAGTCAACCTTGACCTGGCCTACCACGCATCTGCCCTCCTCGGTGGGTCACCTACTCTGGTCTACTACGACTAGTGCAACGAGCACTACCTCGACGACAATCAGCAGTAGTAGTAGTAGTAGTAGCGGGGGTAGTGCTGCGACGAGTAGTCCCCCCTCTACTTCTTCATCTTCTTTCACTGGTAGGCGTCAAGGTAATATTGGTGCGGAGGCGGAGGAAGAGTCTGTCGTGTGGGATGGGGAGATAGAGGTGACGGCGGACAAGAAGGCGCGTGTGATTAGGGGTCTGGAGCATTTCACGGAGTACGTGATTGAGATCGTGGCTTGTCAGGAGCCCACAACGCAGGCCGAGTGGGATCAACTCAGGAGGATTGTTGGCCGACAGGTGAGAGTTTATCTCAGCTGGAACAGGAGAGAGAGAGAGAGAGCTATTTTTTTGGATTTTATAAACAAACTAGGCGAGAAACTAATAGTAATTGATTCGATGTAAAATCATAACACGAGTATAGTGTTAAGAATTGGCAAGTAATAGAAATGTCTAAACTAAAACAAAATCTGTCGGTTTAAACAAGTAGAAATTTATTGATTTTATAACAAAAATTGATATTTTCTCGAAATGCCAGAATTCCAATAATTAATAATTAAACATTATTAAATTTAATCTTTAAGTTCAGTAAAAATTTGCAAGGGTTGCCTAAAATGAGATATTCTGAATCAAATTGAAAAACAACAACTTATTTATAGGAAATATTAAAATATAGGTATCGTTTTTCAAGGTTTTTAATATATATGTATTATATGTCAAAATCGATAATTTTAAACTTTCTATTTATTTTCTGTATTTGTAAGCTTAGTTATGTACTAATATCTACTATTTACAATGTTTAATTATAATTGAAATTTTTTGTAATGTGAGCCTTTAGTATTACGAATATATGTGATATAAAATAACTTTAAATTGAATTTTATGGAGCTTAAAATATTTGGCATTTTGGAAAATGAATTGCAACGCTTTTTTATTATATAATTTTTGATCGTATAAAAACAAACTTTATTTTAAATGAAATGTCGTTGGAATTTCTTGATTTATAAATCTAAGTGCGCTAAATATCAATGTTTTCGATTATTGATAATTAAAAATTTTAAGCAAGATTTGTGAGTTGTTTAATATCAAAGACATTTTTGAAATGCAAATTATCCACAAATAATCTGATTATAATATCAAACAGAAGTTCCGTTAATTTTTGTGGTATAATAATTCATATATATTTTAATTTTAAACAAGCAAATCCTCATTACTATGAATAAAAAGCTAAAATCGCTAAATATGTCATATTACAACTTTGATAGGATCCAAATTTAATTTTTGTATGAATATGTGTACATTATTTTTATAGTAATCAGAAAATAACTAATTAGAAGTTATTTTCGAGATTAAATTTTTATAAATGATGTGAAGAAAATATTGTATTACATTGTAAACTATTGAGTTCTCTCAATATAAAAGAGCAATTATTCATTACTTAAAAGCATATTATTTTATTTTAAATAAATTTATAAATAAATATAATTTAAAAAAATCTCAATTAATTAATAAAACATTAATTTTCATCCGAATGTCTGATCTTTTTTAAATTTAAAACAATATTTACATAGTTTTTGGGATCTGTCTATTATTTCTTTTTCAATTATATACAAATATGTTTTTACTTTCAACCCTATCTTCAGATTAGTATTGCCTACAACTTATGTCACCTTCATACCCTTGTAAAGTTATAAAGTATTATTACTTTGTGCTCTATAGTGTTTATTTTCGTTCGTCTCCTAGGCAACGGAAGCAGAGATCGTGGCCTCTAAGGCTTACAGCCGACGCTACTGCAGCCACCGGTCGGTCTTGTCCCACCGGACTCTTCCTGACCCCGCCGCTGACAACATCGAAAACGACAGTGTGCGCTCCGTGGTGGGTCCCTCGGGAGAGACGCTGTTGCTATGGGACTCTCCTGATCACCCTAACGGCCTCGTTCTCTCTTATCACCTCGTCTATGGCCGGATCACCAGCTCACATTCAGTGAGTCTATTCCACCTTACTACCTCACAACCTGACTTTCGGCCCTATTTCAATCGTTTCATCTTTAGCAATTATGTTGCGTGCCATTCAACATCGTATTACTTGTTGATGCAACACTTCTATGGGGTTTACATGACCTGCCCAAAACATGTTATGGTATTAACGATAGGCATATATCTTGACATATTTAAACATATTTAGCACATCTGTAATCCAAGATGGCTAGATAAGATACATATATCGATTGTTTTACTATTTTTAGAAATTCTAAATGAATAAACATCGTAACACATGTTTGATGATTTAGTTAAATTAATCCATATTGGTTTTCGTTAATTAAAAAATGATAGTTTTAATTTTATCAACATTTTGAAACTATGTATAATTTTTAAACTAATATTTGATTCGCAAAATCGTATTACGTTTGTGAAGCCGTATTGTTATAATTATATTCAAAATTTCAGTAGTAGTTCAATCTAAAATGAAAACGGACTATGACGGAATCCGCCGACACTCAGCATATCAGAATATCCAATATTTGTTTCATAAAAAGGAATTATAACGAGGTGATCAAGATTAACTATTTCCTCAAATTATTAATTTTGCACAGTATATTCTTGCCATATGCGGCTAACTATATGTATAACGTGCGACTATATCTTTATAATGATCTTATTCACATAATATACAGTTATTTTTGCGTCTTCTAATATTATATTTGCTTAAATATTTCTGTAATTTTTAAAAATTGTTTACTTATTAGGCATGACATTTTGACATGTACACTAAATTTAATCATAAAATATTTTCGTAAGGCTATATGTAAATATACATAATCTCTCTGATTTTCTAATTACATTTTAACTGACAATTATTTAAGTTCTTAATTTGTTATTTTCTTTACTTTAATTTTACACATATTTTAAACCTACCGAAAACTTTGCAACATGTAGGAAATATATAGACGTTTAGCAAAAAGATTGAACAAAAATCTGAATGCCAACATTTTTCATTAAACTGTCGAAGAACTATTGAGAATCTTTTAACCAGCAATAAAATAATATTCATTGTTTACTTGAAAGAATTAATTGGTATACCTAATTTTTAAATAATTATCTATAATATCCGTTTATTTTAATTCAATGTTCAATGTATTAATTTTGTAAAATATATGCATCACAATATAATTTTATATTAATATGAAATCATTGTATTTCGTTAAATATTTCTTAAGTTAAGTAATAATGTATGTAAATAATAATGATAATGCATTAAGTAATAATGTATTTCAAAACTTGAATGATAGCGTTAAACTGCATTGAATTAGTATTTAGTATTTTTAAGAGCCAATTATTGTAATTGAAGTAATTATGACTTTCATATTTGAACATAAAATTGTTTTTACTTTATAAGTTGTTTCTTGAGAAATGAATTGGACTAAAATTATAAAAGCATTTAGGTAGCAACATAGTTATATTACCTGTATGCAGTAATCAATAAGAGATTGAGCTTTATTATCCTACAGTATTGGTAACAAAGACGTTTAAATATACTACCTAAACTAGACATGATAATAGAAAGGGTGACAAAATATATGTAATTCTTCGGTTGACATCTCAGCCAATCAAAATCGACTATAACTATGGAAATTTGGTAGGCAA
>JAYRBW010073016.1:0-25939 GCA_036023295.1 Invenusta paracnida
ATGAATTTATATCTTTTAAAATTGTCTGTAGCTAACCAGCTTTTTGCCATTTTTGGCGATAAAAAAATATACTATAGGAAAGCTATAGCTACTATTAAAGTTGAGCTAGTTGATTGCATTTGTTTACTTATGAAGTACTATTTAACCCAATTTTTATTATACATATACTGACTTTTAATTGGATGACTGGTGTTATTCGTCACTAAAAATAGTATTGTTAAATTTATTATAACTGTTTTGTTTCTTAATATTTTACTTGCCTGTTTCATCGATTTGTTAACACCTATTACCAACTCGTACTATACATTCCTTCCTAATTGACCTATGGTACTGTTAGTTTGTAACCTAAAGCATCGAATAAATGAACTTCGTTTTAATTTGTTTCCCAGACGATAGTGGCGATAAGCCGGTTTCTCTGCATTGATGTTTCCCGTCCCTCCCTGGACTTCTCCAAGCACTCCACGCTAGCGCCTTACTCTGTCTTCCTCAACCTATCAAAGTCACCTGTAAATCGGTCAATCGATAGGTCATCTGTACATATCGGATATATTCACTTACTACTCATGAACCAATTAAAATAGCCTTCCTCGCATCAAGTCATGTATTCAGGTGAGTTTTAGCAGTAACCATTATATACACAAACTGGTAGACAGGTTCTACGCCTGTAAAAGTGCAATTTCGGTTTTCGTAAACAATCGCTCTGGGCGAAGTTAGAAGTTAGAGCAATTTTTAATGTAAGAACTGTATTTTCTAAGCTTTCAATCTTAAGAAGAATTACCGCTTTAAAAACTGAATTTAGCTCACAGGTGGAACTTCGATAGAACTAAGCGGTAAATTTAATGTGTTTTCAGAATTCGGAATAGTTCTCAAACAGTGGCTCAAATGATGTCTTTTGTTTTACATGTGCAACGATAAAATACTAAGTAGGCACATATTATGTAAGAATATCTTATTTTAATATAAGTAATTGCACGTCATTTTCAAATTCTGTAAATGTATATTTTTCCAATCTTAATACATCAAACCGATAAGTTTGTGATCTTTTTAAATATTTACTTATTATTACTGTATATTATACTTATATTTGGTATAATATTTCAATTATCTTTTGTAACAAAGGGATTATATTAAATTAAATGCTCAGACTTTTACTGTAGTTTTAAATAAAAAATGTATTTCCTTTCTAGCTTTATTGGCTAGAATGCTATTCTGATTGGATAAGAGTTATATATTAAGATTACACGCTCTGCTAATGTTTTGCATATATATATATACATGTATACATGTATAATGCAAGAATTGAGTGTAGTTTCTGTAAAAGTGTATTTGAAGAACTATTCAACCTGAAAAATTATGAATGGACAAATTAATACTTTATATTCTAATTTTTACTTTGAGGCAAGGAAAAATTATTATTATTGCTTATAAGTATTTTATTTTAGTAATTAAATTATAAATGGTTTAGACTATTTTATTCTACATACTTATATTATTATAATTTTAAAATATTACGGTTCCATAAGAATAAAACTTCTTTATTTTATAACATAAATTTAAATATTTTATAATTTATTTATGACATAAAATATCTAAAATATAGCACATTTCTATGCGAAAACCTTTCATTTCCTTTAAAACGGGCCTCATTTAAAAAATGCATCATAATATAGTCAGCTGTAAAATTGTGTTAGTACATATTATATTGATAATTTTGCTTCAAAATGCTTATTGATTTCAAAATAATTGAATATTAATCTATGCAGTCGATTTTTTCAGTTAATGTGTGTTTTTGATAAAAATAAGTCTCAAGTGTGTTAAACACAAATCTTTCTGATTTAGAATTTTTGAAATTAGCATGGAATATTTTTGTGAAATAAAAGTATTACGTATAAAGTACATATAAGATATGCCCATATTTTTGTTTCTAAATGTACTATATTATGTTCATTTTTTTTACTAAAAGTCATCTATATTTCTAAATAATGTAGTTTATTCGACACAAAAATGTAGTTTTCTCTACAGGTTTGATTAATAATCAAATATTATTAATGTTAGTGAAAATAGCAATTGATTATAAAATAATTGTCTATTTCAATTTTATGATTAGGTTATTCATCAGTTGTGAACCCTATACGATTGTTATTTTTCGACAATTAATATTAAAAACTGTCATTAATACTTCTATTCTATTCTAATATACTATGTATGTTGTCTTTAGACCGATAGATTATGCTATTTTAATCACTTTTTTGCCCAATTGATTTAGGTTTTTATTCTATTCAGCTTGTGTAATAGTCTTTATTTATTATCATTTTCTCTTACAGTCTTGCCACTTGCTTGCGGTGTTCTCTACGAAGTGAAAAGTTATAAACAGAAATTACAAGTATTTGTTAATTATCGATCGCCACCATTGTCTAATCGAAAGCGTTGCCAAATAACCTGACTCTTACTTATTATTGTTTCTGTTTTTCACCTGTAAGCGGTGAATCAAACTCTTACATCCGCCCAAATCTTTATATCGGTTCTCCATTCGATTACTTATAATATGATTCGATTCTCCATCCCTCCATAATCTCATGCATCCCACCTCAATTGCAAAATACAAAGCAGTGTACGCATTAAAATTTCACTGAGGAAAGATATGCAATTATTTGTTGTCAATTATACAGTATTTTATATGTAAATTTAAAAATACTGTAGCGTTATTTATACTGCTCTTTGTTGCAGACATGTATTATTGTATAAAATTATAGTTTACATGAGTTTCGAATTCTCAGCAATATTTTGACAGCTTATAACAGCCCAAATACAGCCATTGTTTTTTTTTACATTCTAGAAGTAAGACCAATATGGGAACTTTTTTACTGCATTGCTCAATTGCTTGTTTTATCGTAGAACTTTCAAAATTATAATTTCACAAGATTCAGTATTGTTTTTTTACTGCTTTTAATAATATTTAAATCATCGTTGTTACTTTATTTGTTTTTATAACTTTTGCATGCTTTAGTCATTTATTTATTTATTATTATTTCCCAACATATAATTTACAAACTTCAACAACCTACTAAAATAAGTACTATGTACTAATCCATTATTTTACGCAAAAATGCGCTACATATGCTACTTACTACTTTAATAAAGGGTAAGTAGCAAATAAGGCAGGTAGTGAATAATTTCACCATTAAAATGTTGGTTTATATCTTTCATGTTAATACGCTAATTTTATATCTAAAATATTAGTTAAATGTTAAAAACAGACTGCCTGAGATTTCGAATGCCATTTATTTTTTAACATATGATCCATGTCGATCTTTGTTATCAATTTTTTTTTTCATTATCAGGTATTGAAATTAACACACTATATTATACATACTATAATGTATGTTTAATCTATTCTTTGTAAGAGTTTTTCATTTGTTTTGAATCGTCATCAACAGCAACTGTTGAATAAATTAATTGTTTTATACAATGCCAGTATTTTTGGATTTTAATTTAAATGTACGATCTGCTGAATTATTGGTTCTCTTTTAACATATTATTTTTATTGAGTTCAATAAACTTATTTTCTGTCAAATTATTATTTTTTTGAATTATTATCTTTTTATAATAATTTAATGAGTGTTATTTTTTAATCAAATCAAAACTATTAGACGCAGAGTTGTAAAAATGAAAGTAGTAAACTCTACTCAAAAGTGAAAAACAACATATGTACTTATACGATTTCTGAAGTCCTAAATTACTTCGAATAAAGTCTAAATTATCATTCTTAATTTAATATACAGGGTGTCCCAACATATACGACTAATAGACGCGTTAAGGAAATGCTACACTGTACATGCATTGAACAAGATGACAGCCACTATATACAATTTTGTTAGGGATTTTAAATTATTGTTATTTATCATATCAATATAATACGAATTTGGTTCTAAATAAATAAATTCCTGAGTTTTCTCTGTAGGGCGTATATTTTGGGACACCCTGTGTTATAAACTATATTCAATATAAATATTTTTCGCAATCTATGAAAATTAAAAAACTACACACAGAAGAAACAGACTACACTTACCAAAATTTTGATTAATTTTTATTTTATGTTTGCAATATGAAATTCTACTATTTCAATTAATACATTGTATTATTTCAAATAAATTTGTTTTATAAAGTCAACATAATGTTATCTACTTTGATATATAGGAATTAATTTATAATTTACGTTCATCAAAAAGAATACATACTATTTTATAAACTTATAATAATAATATGGTACATTTTCTTTCAAAAATACTGATTTTAGTATTGATTAAATCAAGTTTAAAAGTTAATATTCTCTTACAACAGAAATATTAAGAAATAATATTATCCACTCAATGCGAAAAGGCATTTGTGCTGGGTTAATATTGTATTAGCTATAAATTATGCATAAATATTGAAATATATATAACTTTTTAGATTCATATAAGCTCGAATGTAGATCGATATATACAGGACGGAATCTGTTTAAGTTTAAGCGACAAAATTTGCAATAAGATGTTTACTGGACTGCAAAAAATTAAATTTACACTTCGATGTTATGTTTATTGTAATAAGTACTAATATTAATAATGTATTAACATAAACTGTGTTATCGGCTGAATGAATATATAAATTTGGTCATATTTTATTTAAAATTTTGACCCTTTGAAAAATTGTAACTTTTCATCCTGCAGAATTTTATACAAATTACAATACAAAATTACAAAAAATTACAAAATTACAATACAAATTATAGTATAACTTTCGGAGTTAATAATTTCTCAAGGTATATTTAAAAATGTATGAACTTAAAATAGAAAACTGATCTTTTATCAATTTAGAATAGTTTATTCATTTTCATACTAAATACATGTTTCAGTAGTTGAACAGAAGTTACTAAAACAGTATAATATATAACTGTGAATACAGTTTATTGCAATAAAATGTTTCAATGAGCTCTACATTACTGCATTGGCATCATTTATTGTATTCTGAAATTAATTAATCATTGAATACGATGTCAAAGTTTCTTCCCTATAATCGTTTTATTGCAAATTGGGAGTCTATACCGTCCAAATATACATTTTAGATTTACGTTGTCCTCGATCGAGAAAGCATGAAAGAGCACGTGTCATTATTTCTACCATAATACACCGATCTGATACACATTACATATATTAAGCTTACAACAGTAATCAATTAGTATTTTTAAGAAAATATAAACTGATAATGTCATTCTACTATTGTAAATTGCTAGCAGTACTTTGAGAGCTGGACAATGCGCTGTTCCGACCTTGTTGGATCATCACACCCCTAGATTAATGCTGTGAAATATATTATAGCAGTATATCCTCAATTTATTGCAAATTTATATTAAAGACAACATTTACATGTACTGCCTAAAGACAAAGTTGAACTTGATGAACAAATTAGTAAATTTTATGTAGGAAAAACATTAATAATCAATTCAACTAGCTTATATAGATTAGATTATAGATTTTTATATTATATATTTATTGTATTTTATAATGATATAATTGATACATTTATTATATTTATGTATATTATATACATTATTATATAAATAATTGTTGAATTGTAAGAAGACTATAGCTTATAGCTACTTTACTTTCTGTGTTACAAGAGCGTACCTTGAAATAGAGTTATTCGGAAATATACCTACTCTATTCATTATTCAGCTATAGTCTTCTTTTCTTACCTTTCAACCTTATGTTGAACTGATGGTGAATCTTAAATAGTGTCTTTTAGATTATATATCATCACGCTGTCCTTAACAATAATAAAATCTTGGTCTTCAACAGTCTAGGATTGGTATGTGCATGTCATTTTATACTAAAAGGCTACAACTACAGGCTCATATTTACCATGATGCACGCTCCTATGAATCATACCCTATTTTATAAGAAATTTTCAAACAAAAAATGAGTAAAAAGTCAGTACCACAAATGGTGCCCTAAAAAAATGTGTTCATAAAAAATTGCATCTGAGCAGTTGAACCAGAAAAGACTAAACTAATTTTAAATGCTTTTTGTGTATTAAGAAATTGTAGTTGACTTAAAAATTACAAATATAATAGATAAGTTCACTAAATCTAAGCCTAGATAAGGCGGATGCAATTTATAAATCCCCTTGGATAATTTTGATTGGTATAATTACCCTATATATTATATAAATGTACTTTAATTAACGAAACATGCAATAATTTTCATTATTTAAGAAAAACTTAAAATGTATATTGTTATCACTAATTTATTTTTAAATCTATTTATATACATATATATATATATATCATTAAATTTTACAATTGACATCATATATTCATGATGTACTCTGCTTACATAATTTACATTAATATTTCTCTACATCTTTATACAAGTGTATGTATTCCTCCATTCGCTCTATTTGATATGTATCTTTGATATGAGATTGATATATATTTTATTTACATACATACATTATATTATATTAATTCATATTTGTATTATACCTAAGTATATGCCTGTATACATCTTCTTATATAAATTATTATTTTCTAATTTTTGTATTCCATACTTACATAGTCAGAATGTTATTCATTGACAGATTTTTATATAAATTATAATAACAACAATTCGAATATAAATTTAACATGTTTTCAGTTAAAAAGCGATTTTCTGATATATTACAGCTTATTTTACAATTATACATAACAAGCCTCTTATTATGAACGCGCATGCCCCAGGAAAAATATTGAATACGAGCCTGTGTTACATCAATATCCGTCTCACGTTTGATAGGCTTTACACAGGCCTCAATCATTTTACAAATATAACTACACTGCTAAGTAGATCAACAATTAAAGCATTTAATTGAACTTTACCAGCAAAATAAATGTCATAACAGAGCACAGGGATTTATTTGAAATACACAAAGTATTCGGCATATTGTAATAAGAGTAGCAGTAGAAATTTGCATTTCATTATCTTGTTAATTTGAAGATATCTATTTCGTCTGTATTGTGAAAACTAATTTTGCTATGATTTTTTGGCAAATAAAATGTACATAGATGTACTTCAAGTAATATATACCCCGAAAAAGCATAGCATATTGTTTCACTTTTTTATTTTTCTAATTCTAAATTTTACAGATGCCTACTTTAATACGATAGTTATAATTTGAATGAAACATTTGATGATTTATAAACGTCACGAAAATGGTGTTCAATTGATTCAAATCTAACTATTAAAAATAGCATCACCAGTTTATTGCTTAACGTTTTATAACAAATGTGGCAATATATATACGTGTATATATATGTATACGTAGATTATAAATGTAGCATATAAGAAATAAATAAAAATCATAACTAATAATAGATTTATAATTAAATTTAAAAATCTTGGAATTTTGACAGACACACGAAGTTCTTGAATTTATATATTGGTGTACACATGTAGCATGTCATACTGCACAATATTAGTAGCTATACGTGTGAAAGGTCGCTAAGAATGTACTTCTTGTAAGTTTTCGTGACTAAAAATAGCTATGTAGATACATATACATATGTGTATAACGGGATATAATAAAGGATTCAAGTATGGCAAAAATGTACTGTATTAAGAAACATTCTTTAGGCATATTTATAGAAAATATAAAAGAGAATATATGGACTCTATTGTTGATAATATGTTTATACTGTGTCACATTAATACAAATCATGAATGGCAAATCAAGAATTCAAACCAATTCTTGTATATAAGAAATACACAGTGTACGTTGTGTGATTATGTATCTATACATATTTGTATATATATAGTAAACTATTTAAAAAATACAGATTCGATAAAAATGTGTAAAAGGTTAATAACAATACCTGAAATAACGACATATAATATATGTATGTATAAAAACAGTTTAGTTTCTGTTTCATAAAAGTCGAAAATATTAATATACAAAAATGAATATTATATAAAGAAAGCTATGTTCATTACATTTAATAATTATTTAATGAAATAATTTTACAGTATGCAAATTTAAATTAAGTATTATTTATACATGAACATTTTAAAAGAATATTTTTAATTGGTTTAAAAATTATTATCTAAAATATGACTACTTTTTCAAAGCTAGGCATATAAAAGTTTTTTTCATGATAATACCTACATATTACAAGTCAAGGCGTGTTAGCTTGGAACTGTGAGTAAAACACGAAAGGCATAAAAACCTCAATGAATTCATTTCCCATGATGTGTACATACACTTAATAGAAAATGTGCGTTGTACTTTACATAACCGGATTAAAATCATCTGGATTAATACTATTTAGATAATTATATATTGTACAAAATAGTCTTATACGTGTAAAATGTACAAAAGTAAGGCATACAAATTGTAAATGGCTGAGAGAGCATAAAACTACCGTCAAAATCATTATCTCTTTATTACTATTATATTTTATCTTTCATTTACAGTCAAAGTAATATTTACAATTAAAGCAAGGAATTAAAAATACATAGTTCAGAAACGGCTAATTGTATGGCCCATCAAATAGTACTCCTAATTTAAATAAAACTGTATTTTAAAGTATTAGGCGTTTATGCCTGTATAGGTAGATATACCCATTGAACTATCTAGTTCAATGGATATACCGTCATTTACATTATACATTATATGTACACCATAATATAGTAATTACTCTATGATGTACATTGCACACGACTTTGAAGATAAAACAAAGATAATAAGAAACTATTTCAACTGCTGTCAGATTGGATACATTAATGTATTCAAATTTGAAATATTTAAATGCAATAACTGATTAACTTACTTAATAATTGAAAGTTGAAAAAGCATGAATTAAAAAGCATTACTAACATTTTCATTTACAGGATCCTAGGAATCAATATGTACTTCTTTTGCATTAATATTTCTATCTTTAAGAATATAGTTAAAAACATGGACTAATAATCAATAGGACCTGTCACTCAAAAATGCATCATGTATTTAAATGTCGGTTTTTGTTGCTATGCATTAATTTTTTTCAGAGATAAAAAAATTGTTGCCCGACACTTTGATATGATTAAATTATGGTAAAATGCCCAACTAGGTGTAAATTATGTGCTGCATATGACTGTTTGTTATAATGAACAAAATGCATTAAAAAATGCATTTCATTATGCAGAATATAAGGTATTAGGTAAAAATTGTCTGAAACTTTGTTTTTTTTATATGAATTACAAATATTTTATTGTAAAATTTTATAAATTTTGTTATTTTATGATGATGGTGGAATAAAAAATATTTAATTTTCAACAAAATTGACAGTGACAACTCTTTTCCTTCTTATTCTATGGTTCAAAATATAATATTTCCGAAAAATTTTTGTTATGATACTGAGAAATGGCAAAAAGGGCTTTCATTTATAGTTTGGAAATATTCTATGATACGTTTGACACAAATATATTTTTACATATAGATGAAAATAATAATTCAAAGTAATTAATAATTATAGTTAAATATAACTTATTAGGAACTTAACATTGGTGTGTCTTTTACGTGTCGCTAGAATTACGGTTGCTCGTACTCTATATATAAAATTTTAAAATTAACCTACAAAATGATAGTCAGACGAAGGTTAATTAAACATTTTCATTGTAATATCTGTCATGTTAATCAAAAGTATGTAAACATATATATATACTACTTGTATTTAGTTAGTAGTAGTATTATTTTTATGAAAAATAAAAAGTTAAAAACAAATTTAGTAAAGTAACCAAACTGTTAAATTATCTAAACTTTTCATACAATAATAATTATCTATAAGTGAACACACACATTAAAAAATAAAGAACAAAAATTTGAGGGTAAAATGCATAGAAAACTATTTTAAAGAATGATTTGTAGGTTGGCTATCGATCGGAATTTAGCTTTTAAACTGCTTATTTTTTTAGAGAAAGTATTTGAGACAACAAGACTATTCTGACCACGGCGTATATTGTCAAAATAAGCTAGCAGTGTATTTCAGAAGGAGGAAACATTTCAGAAAATAGTTCCGGAAAGTGAAGATTTGGTTGAGCTTCTCGGAGTTCCTGGATGATGGTGTAGTGCTCGAAGTTGCACTGCTTTAGAAGAGGTTCTAACTCTGCAACAGCTGCCTTGTGTGCCTCAAAACTTCCACTCCGTGCATGACTCGACTCTATAGTAGAGAGAAAAAGAGTAGGGATTACCTCAAATAGTCAATCAATTCAGTTGTTTTCTAATCTTCCATTATAATAAGATCACAATTATAGTATAAATAAATAATAATATTTTTTTATGTAAGATTTTACTTTTTATTTTATATCTTTGGAGCTGTAGATTTTTATCCATAGAAAATCTCATGACAAAAAATTTTTAAAATAGATTTTTTAAATTTAAAACAAAAACACAAAATTTAAAACAGTGTTCCGCAATGAAAGTTATTTTTGGTTTACAAAAATTATTAGTTGTTTCACTATGAAACAGATTTGTCACAGAGTGAAAAAGAGCATAGCAAAATAGAGTAGTATTTAAATGCAAATAATAATCCCTAAGGGTGTAAATTCTGCCTATACTATTGACCTGTCGACAAAGCCTTAAACATTTTTCTATTAATAATAGTCTATTGATTATTGTGTCTGACAAACCTTGCAAATTATCTTTAAGACTCTAGTGTTGTAAATGAGAATCCAAAATATAAATAAAAAATATAATTCACACATAGAAACAAAAATTAACTTAAAAATATTATAAAATGAAACCAATAAAATTATTTACCGTAAGTGATCTTAAGGGAAATTATTTGAAAGTAATAATATAATTTGTAAAGAAATTATCTTTATGTTATAGAAAAATTGAATTTTCAGTTAAATTTCACTATTTCTAATTTAATTTTCTAATCTGTAATCTGAATAACAAAAAATATATTTTCTTGAAATTCTCCATCACTTAATCCGTTTTATATAAAGTGTATGTATTAAGTGTATTTGAATCAAGTTGACATACTGGATAAGTAAGTGTCCAAGGTTTTTCGTGTCATTGAGTACATTTCATCCACTGTTCCTACATCGTTCACCAAATGACGATCTGTGTGAGAAGAATAAGATATATTAACAAGAAATTCTTTAATCCAATCTTACTAAAACATCCTTGCGAATCAGTAAATATTAGTATTTCTATGAAATTAATAAACCCATTATTTATATAATTATAACTGGTATTTATTATAAATATTTCCATTGTATACTATAAATGGCCAATATTATATATATAAAATTGTTTATTTACAATGCCTTTTTAGTAAAATTTTAATATTAATAAAAAACGAATTGAATATATTTTGCATCTTATTGAAATAAAAATATTGTTTAATTATATAAAAGACAAATGTACATATATGTATGTTGATGACATGAAAGATACATTTCTTTATACAACATATATATATGTAGATAGATAGATACGTATATAGAAATTTACCAATTAACAAGAATTGCAGTTTCTTTAATCATTTTAATCTACTTTAATGCATCATATAGTTACCGACATGTGTATGTTTAATGATATAAATCTCTAAATCTGGTTACAAAACGCGTTTAGAAATCACCATGGCAACACAGCAAGTTATATTGTCTGCTTTTTCTTTGTGTTGTATAACAATAAATATCTTGAAGTATTTGCACAAAGAATTGAAATTCGATGATTTAAGCCACAAAATCAGATGTATTACCAAAATGCCCTGTGATAAACTAAATGATCTGGGTTTTATTAATGCCTTGATAACTTGAAATATGTGAGAAAAATTATATTCTTCGATTTCAAGAAAATATGTAATTTTAATTAAATAAGAAAAACTTTAACGAATTTAATTAATTTTATCCAAACAATTTTGAAATGAAATCGTTATTATTATTATTATTTACGAAGAAATGTGCCCAATGTACATAGTATACAATACAATTCCTGTAGACATGTTTTCAGAGATGTAAATAATGCTTATTAAAATGATCTACGTATATTGCAGAACAATAATTACTTAGAATGTATTTGTGGTTATTATTATTTTGAAATTGTAAATATAAAAAAATGGTGTGTTTATTTGTTTTTAAGTTTAGTACGAATTGTTTGAAGGTTGAAGTACTGAAAAATAAATGTATATCCATCATTTGGTTTACCATAAAACATTTATAAATGATTGAGAACGTTTTGCTAAAATGTAATTTAAGTAGCCAAACAAACTGAATTTTTTGCAAAATATTCAAATTTTTTTACAAATTTTTTATAAATTATTTAAAATATACAATAAAATTAAACAGAATAAATATTTTTCGTGTTTATAAATTATTCGTTTTTAGTAATTATTTTTTAAACCTTAAATATATTTTGACAAAATTTGACAAAAAAGAGTTGAATAGAAAAATTCTAGAAAAGTCGTACAATTTAAATTAATAGAGCTCTTATAATTTTCTGTGCTTACACTGATCTGCTAAACATAAATTTGTTGTGTAAAAGAAGTCATAAAAACCCGCGTATATAATAAACTAAAAAACATTTTCTAATATAAATGATTCCAATTATGGGAAAACGCACTGGTCCAAAGTTGGAGTGCTGAGATGAAAATAATTTCAGTTTCATCGAGCTGGAGATCTTGAATGAGTCTTCCAGTCTCCCGGAGTTGTCCGAGAAAACGTTTGAAGGTGGGAAAGTATTTGAGGATGACATCCTGCTCTAATTGGTTAAAATCGAAGTAGTTGACTGCCCCGATATCCGGATTGAAGTCTTTAGCCAATTCAATCAAGATGAGGGGGTACATGCCGTCTCGAATTAGCGCTAATTTGTCCTTGATGTCGAGCCGGGGAAAACCTGGTAAGAGGGGAAATACCCAATAAAGAAATTAATATAATTATTTAATTAATTTGTTATCTGCGTATAGGACAAACTAGATACAACATAAATAGAAATGATATAGTAAGCGTAGTTTTTCTTGAAATTGACACAATTGCTAATCAGGGATAAGCGAAATTAAGTCAAACCGAACTTTGGTTTGAGCTAGCCACCTTGCCTCAATAACCTTGTCGAAGTTGTCCAGTTCATTTGTAAAGTTGTACCGATCAAATGAGGCTAATGTATAAGAACAATTATCTACATGTTAACAATTGGAGTTTAACTACATTTTGCTTAGTTTTTGATGGTCTTATATGTTTATTAATATTCTTATATATTTATTGTTTATATTCTATTTGATTAACCTAAACTGTCCATTATCTATCATAGGTATTCTAATAATGGTCGGTTTTCTCGTTTAACTATGGTATTTGCTGCATGCACGCAGTACCCGGACTAGTCATAAATATCATCAAAATAATGATAATAATGTAGTATGGCTATATGTATGCATGTATATTATATTATATATATTGATTATAATCGAATATATTACAGTTATTTATATGACTTACATATATATATGTATAATTATTGTCGTTAGTAACTATATTGTAAAGACGAAATAAACACTATTAATTAAAACAGACATTTTTGATAGTGTTATCTATATAGAAAAGTCTTTGTAATATAAGAGGATCAATGAGGTGCCTTAAAAAAAAGAGGAAATGTATTTAACCACAAAATCTGTATAACATTCTATACAATCTAAGTGGATATGCAATATAAAGAAAACGAGATACCTAAAACCAGTAAACACAAACGAAATAAAACATATATATTTTCTTATTAAAACTAGATAAATGAGGTAAGCAAGCAGAAATGAATTAAAAAAAAAATACAAGAAACAATAACTCAGAGTTGAAAAAAAACGATTTAAGACATTTCTTAAAAGCAGGAATATTTTCCATACCACGGATTTCAGTCAACAGTTTGCTCCAAACTCGGGTTGTCATGTAAGCAAAAGCACCGCACCGCGTATTTGGACAGTGTGAAACAGGAACAGCATGGGGCCTCAGAATAGTAGATGTGTTACAAGGGGGAGCCATGAGTTTAATGAGTTCATTGAAATAAACGGAGCATACCTAGACATTTATGAATCATGACTTCAATTTTAGATTTAATTATTGTTGATTGGTAACCAATGAAGATCATTCCGATTAATTATCAATCAGATAATAATTATTACGTGGGGGTAACCTTACAAAATAATGTCATAGGAAAATTTGAACTCTAAATAAGTATAAAAGCTCACCTGGCAGGAGTTTGGCAAAGTTGACAATGGACTGGGTATGATAGTAGAAGTTGGACATCATTTTGTTCCAGACAGTATCAAGGGAGTCCGATGATTCGATCGTTTTCCTGTCACTCAAGTTTTGATTTTTTGTTGACTAGCAAATAAACCGGCAGAGAGGAGACATATAAATTTCATAAACTGAATTACAATGTTTAACTTGTATAATAAATGTATTATACATGTATTATACATGTTTACCATGTATAACTTTTCATTTCTTGCTGACAATGTGATTTAGACTAAAAGTGTTCTGAAGTAATAGTTGACTTATTTAATTGAAATTTAGTAATTAAATAACATTAAAATACCTTTTACTTATTTAAAAAAAATTGTCTCTCATTTATATAATATTTTTTAATGCTTTTTTATTAAAACATTGCCGGGTGAATTGAATTTAATAAGTGATTTGCAACGGTACAATATATTTCCTGTCGTTACATGTAATCTCTGTTATGAGTAAAAGTACATTATGCAATAAGAAATACAGTATGAGTAAAATATATTACGATAGTAGAACAAGCGAGACTTCACTTTTAAATAGTTAATTGGTATAGATATTCAACTGTTGCATTCAAAGCCGCAACGCGCTAGTTAAAATAATCAATAATAATTCTGCGTTTATCTTTAATAGACATACATGTAGGCTGATATTATGTTGTTAAATAAACAATTTGCTTTGAATTATGTCGATATGAAATCTGTTAGGCCACAATGAATCGCTTGCCTTTATATAAATTACGAAAACCTTTTTTTATTTAGTATGTGTCAAGTTAAATTATCTAATTAAAATATAATGAAATATATAAATCAATTTTCTTATTTGGACTCCGTCAATATATTATAAATATAGATAACTAAAAGGAATTAATACAAACATGTAAAAATAGATGCAATCTACATTTCTGTAAAATAAAATAAAATACATAAATATAAATTTATCCTTAAATAAAAATGTATGGAATGCGCGCGTTTAACAATGTGTATGATTATTAAAAAATCCAATAAGATAGCAAAGATTGTTAATAAAAAATGCATAAATTTATTTGCTTACCTCTTGTTACTTTATTTACAAGGTTTTCACCAAATTTGATGTTTTTTTTATTATTATTGAAATAACATATTTTTATTGTAATAGACGAAAAGAATGAGAAATAATTAATTGGTGCGCACAATAAATTCTGTAATTCAAGTCACTCTGTGTAAATTTTTATTTACGAATCTCAGAACCTTACAGCTACTGGCTATATCGATGGACTGTCTATAAAGTATACATTTTTTATTTTTATTTTAAACCCAGACAAACTATCGAAATATGAACTCGTTGTCAACCAAAGAAAACACGCTTAATCGATATTTCCACATTAATTAATTACAAATAGTTTATGTATGAGCTCCTTTCTTAAATATATAAAATTCATATTAAATATTATCTCAAATTATGTATTACAACATTTATAAAAGTTGTTCACTTACAGTTTTCAATCGCAAATTATTAGTGTATTAGCGGTTGTATTGGTACAATGGTATACATATCCATGTTAATGTTGTCCACAAAAATTTATCGATTAAAATTAGGCAGTCGACATACAATGGTAATCAATGTTTTCTATGGAAACTATCCGTCAGCTACAGATGTGTAAAGAACAAAGCAAAAGCGAAATTGCCATAACCGAGTGCATCACATTTACTTAAATGTCAGTATTTTATTTGGGTATTTATAAAAGCAACAACTCAATGCTTAATCATACAACAGTAAAATGGCTAAATTAAATTTGGTTACATGTAAATATTTGTTTGATAATAATTAGAAGTAAATATTTAAATTAAAATGTTTGCTGAGTCATACTTTGAAACAAAGCTATGCAAATGATTGCAGATATTCATTAATGTTGCAGATCAATTATTTTCATGTTAATACGGCTTTCTGATTGGATATAATCTTGTCTTAGTCAATCTGCAAAATGTATATAATTATATCGAGCCTATATTATCTTATTTATAATAATTTATAGCTCTCTGTTGGCTCACCTCTCGCGAAAAGCGAACGCGCTGCACAAACGAGGCCATCATCTCGTGAAAATCCACCACGCCAACTAGTAGTGCATCTCCACACTCATCCGACCGTTTCAAGTTATCGATTCCATCATAACCTGGTGATGACGTCACTGTTCTGCCGCCTACATCATCCTCTTCCTCTTCAGAAGCACTCAATCGAGGCTCCTGTTTCATGTTCATTTGTTCTTCCCAGATCGGCATGTCTTCGGCCTCCAAGACTGGAAGATCAGGAAACTTATTGCTTGCTTGTCTCGCTTGATGTGGGAGTCTGTTCTCCAGGCCGTGGTCATGCCAGCTTGAAGTCGTGGAGACTACAGCTTCGATGTGGTTGCCAAGGCGGCTGTCAGCGCGGTGAGAGGCTGAAGAAAGGATTGTAGAGTTGGCCTCTTCTTCAGATGACTCGCGAAGATGCCGAAGTTGCCGGATTTCTCGCGCACAGTGAAATTTGACAGCGTTCGGTTGTCTTCCTATACGACTTCCTGGAATGAGTACGCGGGAGATTTAAGGCTAAGAGTGTATCGTAGAATAGAAATAAGAGAGGAAGACACTTTCATAATAAATCATGCATATTCACATACCAAAAGGCAAATCTAACGAAATATTTAATCTAGAAGTATAGAATGATGCATGTTTTCTGTTCAATTTATTGATATTTTCTCACTAAAGGCACATTAGTATGTAATTTTTTATCATTTATTTGAAAGCTAACAAAGTGAATCTGTCAATTATGTCAACAAAATGTAATGCGGTTCAAAGTTATAGATAACAAACATAAACCAAATTATTTATCGATTGTTAGTTTTTTATTAAGCAAAGTTATTTTACAACAAAAATACTAGTGCCTGATTAGATGGCTGGTGTTAATCGTAGAATCATTATTTATGCTTTTGGAATTTTGCGTTGACGCTATTCTGCTTATTTCTGCATTTTTTGTGATATTTTGTAACTTGCTTCATATCAGAACTTAAAGAAGCTAATTTTAAGCTTTTTTCTTTGAAATATTCACTTCATAAATTGTAAAATTAAGGAAAAGCATAAATTATACAACCAAAATCATTAACAAATATAAACAAAAATTAAGCACTGAAAATTTAAGTGTGTAAACCATAGAAATAGACTTTGTTTTAGTCGCGCTTTGTGAAGGGTGAACAGTCTATTTCTATGGTGTAAACCGAAACTTCTATAACCTTTAGATATTGAATTTCAAAAGTTCCTATTTTTTAGAAGTATTGGTGAATTGTAAATAATTTTTTCTATTTAAAATTAAACATTTCTATTTAATTTTTAAACTATTTTATTGAAAAATACTTTAATACTTTTGTCTTACTCTATATTTGGTCAAGATCATCGATGATAGCAATATAGTTGAAATGGATATTATCTCAGTTTAATTTTATCAAGTCTTATATACATATGTAATATTATATTATTTGACCCTATTAGTTAATTTATGACCAATAAACAGTAATAACTCGAAAATGGATAAATGGTCTTCATTAAATATTGAAATAGAAATATTTTGAAAAAATCATTCATTGTAAATTTTGAAAAATGGGCTCAAATACTAGCAAGGTTTATGCTACTTTTATCTAATATAAATCTACTTCTAAACGATTTTAACTATATATATATATATACTGTAAACTATAAATATAGTAGAAAATTTCAACAGTAGATTTTTTAGTACTTAATAGAGGTGCTAAAAGTCACAGCTATAACAGATTATGTGTGCCACGATTAAACACCTCTAAGTATTTATTTGACAGCTATAGATAAGATGCGCAGATGGAGGATACTTTACATTCCAACTACAATCTGATATATAAAGTAATACCATCATTACTGTATTCATAAAACCTTATTATTAATAACTTCTCCTTATAGAGATTTCAATTTTCTTACGCTTAGGTAGTGAGCACATAAATATGCGCTATTGTTTGAAACTATATATATATATCTACAGAAATTTTCTTATGAAGATCAAAGAAAGATGAGTAAAGTGCCGATATACAGTTAAACCCGAATCTGTCAGATCAAAAATTACTTTAAAAATACGTTATATGTAAAAAAATATATTATTTGTTAACATAATTTTTTATAAGTAAAAACTATTTTTTATTGAAATATGAAACATACTGATATATCAATAAAATGAGTTCGATGTTCGACTTAAATACACAACATATGTATATGCTACGAAAGTAATTAAGTTTCACATATTGCTACATAGTTGTATAATGAGAAATATTACGTCACATGTTATTGGGTATTAACTATTTTTCTTAAAATAAAAGGCAATAAGATGTATGTTTTTAATACAATACAATATGATATGTAAAATTAAAAGTTGATTCAGTTGACAAAAAATATTCAATGTAGCTATCTGATAATCCATTATAGTATGTGAATAAAATATATCTAGTTTCAATTATTATTGTTATATAACGATATTATTCCATTCCTTATATAGCCCAACATCAATATGACCGGACAAAGAATACAGATTTTTATAATCTAGTTGTAATACAAATAGATAAAATATAGGTTATAATGTTATATCACATATAAATTTAGATAATATATATTATAACTAATTAAAACATTTTAATGATAGAAAGCTTTATTGAACTATGTAGCGGTTGTCTTGTAATAAGATGATAAAGTGATAATAATGAATTTAAAAAATAATTACGCTTTACATAGTAATCTTATACAACATAGTAATGAACCTTAAAAAATATTCATATTCTGAAAATGTTTTTTTTATAATATATGCATATTATTTATTTAATATTAGTGTTTAGTAAATTAAAAATAAACACAACACGAATGGGAGATGAATATATTAAAAGAAAATGTATGGGATACTTAATCAGTTCATTCCAATGAATTTAGGAAATACTTAGTCAGTTCATTCCAATGAATTTAGGAAATACTTAGTCAGTTCATTCCAATGAATTTAAGAAATACTTAGTCAGTTCATTCCAATGAATTTAAGAAATACTTAGTCAGTTCATTCCAATGAATTTTTTCAAAATCTATTAAAACGTCTATAGCAATAATGACAAAATTTCATTTAGCACTTATCATGAATAAATTGTTAATACCAAATAGAAAAGGTTCTTTGCATTTATCTGTCTTTAGGTATAATGAAAATACAAAAATGCTACATAATAGTAATTTGTCTAAACGTAGAGATATTCCAAACCTAATATATATATATTATATAGAGAGAGATATTATGTTATGATATTCTTAACATAATATTATCGTCATAATAATAATGTATTATGAAAATTTATCCAAATTCAAGTGTATGTTTTACCATTTCTCTTGCAACTTCTCCATTGTATATTTCCCTTATCTTTAGCTACACTTTCGATGAATCTTTATTGGACTATTTCGTTTTAGCAGATTTATAATTCATATTGTCAGTCAATATACATATAATGAAAAAAACTGTAGATATTAAAAAATCCCCGAATAAAAATATAGCTGAAAATCCGATATCATGTCATCAATCCTCACAATATAGATACAAATACACAGGCAGAAAGTTTTTGTTGTAAAAGTACTTCTGACACTTTTTGAAAAATACTACTACTGACATTATATACTGTATATTATTTATTATAATTTATCCCTCTACCTTTCTCAATATCCCGATATTACTGTTACTTACAAGAAAACCTTTACTAAATCAACAAATATACAACAGCACACACGTTCGTTTGTTTGTTATTCAAAAATAGTATCACAATTCTACATAAAACTATTGCCTGTGTATCATCCGACTCTTCAAATTTATTAAGATTATTTTTTTACAACTGCATTCTACTGTCATCATCATTCATTAATTCAAAATATAATGTACAACTGAGCAGACATTTAAAAACAAATTCAAGTGATTCAATATTACCTGCCTTTAAAGTGAAAAACACACACACGACGAAAAATTGAGACAACTTTAAAAAAGCAAATTGAGAAAATATGTTGTAGATCGATGCTTCAAAACATGTAAAATAGAAATAAAAAATACAGAAAATTAACAATTAATATTTTCAAGTAGTTAATGCACTATAAATTAACAAATTAATAACGTTTTATAAAATTAAGAGTCACACATTCCACAATAAAACAATTTTACGTTAATATTTAAAATATAAAATAGAATTCTGAATGTTAAACTCAATTCGTCAATTTCTTATTTTTAATTCAATTATTTTATCATATACGTTTTAATTTTACGAACAAATTTTATTATGAATTGTGACAATAGTTATAGTTGGTACATTGTATATAATATATAAAAAATAGTTCAAATTATTCTATATGAGAAAATATACGAATTAAATACTATTAAATGATTCACAGTTTATAATAATTGGTGTTTATCTTAATGATACGGAAAGTGCGGATGTAAACAGAGTACAATAAAAAAAGTGGGTATACATATTTGAAAAATATACATATTTTTTACATTTTAGAGGTTTTCAGAAATGTAAATAAATATATTCGTATTATATTGTCAGCTGTTCAAAAAAGTCTAGTTGATAATTTCGTTTAAAATATTAACTATATACTTTAAAAGTGTAATTCAGTCATATAATTCGAGAGTATTATGTTTAAAGTACAAAGCTTACTCGATACATGAAGCAACTAAATTAATTGGGAAAATGTTAAACGGTCATATTACTCGATTAAGAACAACATTTAGGTAACGGTACCGTATCATCAATATAACCCTACGTACATACATATAAATTAATATGTTATAATTGCACTCATATTACTATTATATATTACGGAAATGAACAGAAGATGTCTTTCTCACTTTAAAATTAAGTATTCGATGTGTAACGGATGTTGATACTTAAAACTGATCTGCTTAATGCGCGGGCGTGCGTCGTGAACTTTTTAAACAAAACTATAATATATAACTACTTTATTTTTATCATTTAATAATAACAAATAGCAGATATATTCCAATAAAATTGAAATAACACTTCAATATTTTAAAACGTAAACTAATGATTCTTTCTTATAAAATATTTCTGACATAAATTAGAATATATATATCTTACGTATTATATATATGCGTCCAATGGCGAAAGCTGATTAAAATTGACGATTTCTCTTCTCCGAAGGCTGCAGATTCTTCTGACACTAAGTAAATTCTCATTGTACTGTCTGATACGTCTCTAATACAGACATTGATTTATTTAAATTAGTAACTAAATAGTTCTTGTCTCGAATTATAAGAGTGAGTATATTATCCAAGTGCAATACAGGTAATAGTTATAATCTATAGAAAATACTTGTGTATACATAGTTATTTTCCTTTTATTATGTCCAACTAAACAGAAATATATTTCTGTCATATATAATATATATTTTGCTATTATTTTTGGGCAATACTACAATATTTAATTTCAGTCAACTAGTTTAACTTCTCAGGCAACCTAAACTGATTTGTTCGAGCAATACATTTGAAAAACCTTAATTCGATCTTTACTTGCGCACATGTAAAATGAAACACCACTTTTAATATACTAAAATCAAATGTAACATGCAAAACTGCAGCTTTTTAATGATTCCAACAATGTTATTGTATGACGTACGCTAAATATTAAACTTTTTATTCGAGTTTAAAATTAAAAAACCCTATATAATGTGAATAATAAATACACCCTTCTTATTAGCTCCGTGTATTCATTCATAAAAATCGCGCCAAGATATATTTCAGCAATAAAATTTGACTGAAGTCAAAGTTCTGATTATTTTTTATATGCAAACAAACGTGTACATGAAAAGCAATGTATACAATTCTAACAGACAAATCTACAACTGCGACGACTCTGACAAATATACATAACCGATAATGTTGTAAACTAATGATTCGTGAATTTTAAAGAAAGATTAGAAACCTATAAAGATTAAACTACTGCAGATGTCATAAAATAAGCTCGATGTTCCAGATATTCACAGCCTAATCATAATTGTTATCGCTTTTCTTAAAACAAATTAACTTATTATAACACTGATGTTACATTCAGATAATAAAAAGACTAAATATTTATCCATATATATATATTATTGGATAAAACAGAACAGGCTAAATACATGTTTAATTCAATTTACTTTCCGTTAAAGTCAGCATATTAGTATGTGTATTTCAATATATAAAATATTTTATTAACTTTAATCTATCATAAAAATAAAATTGCCGAGTGAGTATACTATTTGGAAGTACTCTGCATATTTATTATTTGCTTGAAGTACTATTAAAGTGAGATAAAAGTTTCTAAGTATATAACTTAAATTTTTTCGTTTAAAAATAATTTTCAAAATTATCCTTAATAACAATTTTATAACTTACTTTTATTCAGAATTCTAATGTTTCATATCAATTATCATCCGAACAGAAAATGCTGATAGCCGATAAACATAGCACGTTTAAAATCTGTTTTAATATTTTAGCATAATCGGGTATAAATTGCTATATTTATTTTTGTATTGTATGCTTGATATACGTATTTATCAAATTTCTAATATAATTTTGTTACGAAAAGTATTAGCATGAATATAAAAAGTAAAATATTTGTTAATATAAATTACTATTAATGCTATATATTAATTATATTTATACTATATTTATAAGTATGACACTTAAAGTAATAGATAAACAAATAAAATAACAATTTTAGAAGTTATTTAAAATTGAACGGTACTTTTTTTACTAAAAAGAAAAGTATTTTTATATAGAAAATATTTACCAATATTTTGATATCTAAAAATGTCATTAACAAATAAGTCAAAACTTACAGAATTTAAAATCAAAATCTTTAAGATTTGTCTAAAGTATATATTATTTGAAACTATGTAAAATAGTGAAACTACCTATATTAAAAGTTGTATCAAGGCTGATTAACATATTCATTAGTGGAAATACATTAAAAAAATAAACCAATTACGATTGTATGTAATATTTAAATATTATACGATATAATAAGATTATAGATTCTCAGATTATTATTCTTCAATATATAAGCAGTATAAATTATCATGACTATAATGATGTATGTTTGATGTATAATACAATATCTATGATATATTTATTCATCTTGAGTCAAAACATTTAAAACATTCAAAACAGTCCTGTGCATACGAACTAAACGTTTAGTAGAGCATATCGAGAAAGGTAAGTACATCTTAATTATAAAATTCTTATAATATGTCACATTAAATTAATTTAATAACCGTATCGAAATGCATATCACAAGGGGCCTCAGTGGATTAAAGTGTACACACGCTATATGTTTTATTAAAAACACTTAAATATAACAATTGTAGTTTCATCCATAAAAAGTCACCTTATACGGCCATAATATTGGTGCTATATTATAGTATCTCTAATTGTATATCACAACTCTCAAGGTGGTCGAAAGAATTTTAGTGCCCTCTAAGAGATATATTACATATTACTTTGGTGTGGATTTCTTCACTCTCTCATAATATTATGCAATAATGTATAAATTAATAGTGATAAACAAGTTAAGATAATAAAAGTTGAATTTAATGGTGAGTAACTAAATTTAAGAATAACAAATTAGAGGGGCTAACGAAGTATTAAACTATAGCTTCAATTAATTAAAAGGCAAGCCTTACAGTTTACAGTTTACAGTTTGACACAATATATTAAAATTTATTATAGCTCTATTTGTATGAAATAAATGGTACATAAATTTATTAGTTATTGTGCTTTAGAGTTCTGCGCACACTATAACGCCGCTAAAGAAACTCCACTTAAGGTATATGTATAAAATTTTATTGTAAATAAATATATACTTGAAGTATCCTTTACATTTGAAAGACAACTGAACTGTTATTTATATAGTGATGAACAGCAAATATGAGGGAGTCATTAAATTTCTTATTTTGACAATGTAATATAAAGCCTTTTGTTAAAGCCATTAACCTTTAATAAAGGACAAGCACAATATTTATATGTATAAATATAATTACTAAATTCAATTATAGATGCTCATTATTTTAAATATAAACAGATAATTATAATAAAATAATGTTAAAAATGATTTACTATTTTGTAAATAATTGCTAATAAGCATCATTATTGGGCTATTTTGTTTTGTGATATGAGTTCTTTTGTATATTGTCTAATGTTTTGAAAGTAAAGCAAATATACTACAAGTTTATATGTGACAAAACATAGTTTAGCTTAAAAGAAATATAAATACAAATACTTATATATAACTGAAATATAAAATTAAAAACTATATGTATTACGAAAATTAATTTAATATTATAATACATGAAAAAGCCAAATATTAATTAATTTGCATTAGATTAACTGAGTAAAACAATTTTAGTATAATTTTAGTTACATTTAGTATAAAACTAGAGGACGCTAAGTAAAATGAAGAAATAGATTTCAAGGAATTATTATAATGGAAATTTTTCTATCGAATCATATCATTTTTAAATTAAAAACAATTATTTAACGAATTAGACAGATGACGCTCGTCTCCAAATTCACATTTCAATAACTCAAATTATTATTTTTTCATCTGTGCTTCAAATTATACAGGTTTAATCTTTTAGCATACTTAAATGAAGTAAACGTATTTCAAATAACCAAATAATAATTATGTTTTTTTTAACGAATGAAATTAAGTCCATGTTAAGTTTACATCTAAGTGATCTATAATTTGAAATATTATTGTCATTAAATAAGAACTGAATTCCTATCATAAGTACGAGTATGAAGAACATTTTTATAATTCTGGTCCCCTATAAAATTAAATATGGAATGAAATTGCGTTTTCGCATACACTGTTACATAATAATCTATAATATTATCTATATTATACATATAATAAAACGTTACTTTTATGTGACGTTAATATTCATTCGATCATGTAAATTATAATTCTTAGACGAAATACAGGTAGTGTTTATCTTATAAACATATATATATATATATATATTATTTATATATATTCATATTTGAATTTGAATTTGAAGTAAATAATACCTCAACAACGAAGATTAGAGGTAGGTACTTTCTAGTTTAAATTGTTGAAAATTAAAGTAATATAAAACGGAAAAATTATTAAGACTTATATTATTTATATAAATTAAGCACATATATTTTATAATGTACAGTGAGTTTTATAACACATATATTGCTATTTTTTAAACTTAATGTCATCATGGTATTTTGATGTTTAAAAACAGCCATATTAAGCTCATTATACCATTTTTTTCTTATTTTATATGTCCCTATATTTGTGTATTATATCTTGGCATATGTATAATATTGAATATTTATAAATTAAAAACAAGTTTCATCAATTAAAGAAAAAGAAGTAGGATGATTTTCAAAACGAAAATTAGTAAACTAAAATTGAATAATGTTGTATTTGTTTTTGATATAGCTTACATAACTTGCTTATATATATATATTCATTGTAACTATAGGTGAATATCATTCCTAATAGAACTATCCATCATCTAATGGATATGCAGAAACATTAATCGAATTTTTTTATTTTAAAATATTTTAAATTTTTAATGACTATTTAATGTATA